>QANZ01003909.1:47872-96150 GCA_003254925.1 Chamaecrista fasciculata
TCACCTTCATCATCTTCATCATCTTTGTAATTTGAACAAACACATGACCCTCCTCAAATTACATAATTCTTCAATGACACAGCAACACCCATACCATAATAAAATAACTTAATTACTTGTAATTTGTAAATGGTAATTTGGTAGTAATAATCAACAATGTCCTTCAATTCCTTGACCTCAATTTCTAGAAATCATCTCCTTCCTCATCATAATCATCACCAAAACCCTCATCTTCCTCCACCTTCTCCGCTGCTTTATCTGCAATATGATCCTCCAACGCTTCCACTCCTTCTCCCAATGCGAGTCCACCCAACACCCCCGCTACAGCCCCCACAGCCAATCCCGTCCCCATCCCTCCAAACTTACTCTTTTTCTTCTCTTCATACCCTCTGCCGTACGCCACCGTTGCCGGCAGAGCTTCATTATACCCACCACCGTACGGATACCCAGTCGGCGCCGCGGCCGCACCGTAATTGTAACCAGAGAAATCACGCGACGGCGGCGGAACGGCGTAATAGGAGCCAGGCGCACGATAGCCTAAATCTCAAATAGGCCCTCTTGTGTTTGTTCAAATTACAAAGATGATGAAGATGATGAAGGTGAAGAAGATGATGATGATGATGATGAAGATGATAATGAAATTAGGATTTAGGGACCAATTTTTTTTTTAATTCTGATTTAATAAATTTTAGGACCTAGGGACCAAATTGCAAGAGAGTGGTTTTTTTAGGGGTTTAGGGGTTAGGGTTTTAGGGTTTAGAATTTTAGAATTTAGGTTTTAGGGTTTTTAATACTTTTAAGGACTAAATTGAAATGTTTGGAAGTGTTTTGGGACACTTTACGATTTTATTTTGAGAATTTGGGACTAAAATGAATGAAGATGATGAAAAATGTAAATCCAGGGACTAATTTGCTAGTTTACTCAATTTTTATGTTCAAAAATGTAAATCCAGTCATCATGCCAAGGTGGAAAAAAAAATAAGAATGCCCAGTCATGATGCCACGTAATCAAGTCAAACAAAAAAATGACACTTAAACAAAAAAAATTGCCACATGTGCATTGAGTCAAAATTGAGGGCATAATTGAAACGTTGGTTGCACATTGAGGGCATGTCTGAACAAAATGAAACGTTAAGGGCATAACTGAAAATCACTGCAAACGTTGGGGGCATGAAAGGATGTTTTGCCTAAATAATAATTAAACTATTTATTATTTTTTGAAAAAATTATTTAAATGTTTATAATTTTAAGGGTAAATTACACTTTGGTACCCTGTGGTTTGACCCTATTTCACTTTGGTACCCTGTGGTTTGAAACTTGACACTTTGGTACCCTGTGGTATTCTTCATTAACACTTTGGTACCCTTTGGAGCTATTTTGTAATTTTAACCATAATAAATTTTACAAAAATTACATATTGACCCCAAAAAAATTTTAAATTTTTCATTTTAGTCCCTATATAATATGTATCCAGGGACCTATTTGTAATTTTTTGAAAATTTTTTGGGGTCAATATGTAATTTTTGCAAAATTTGTTATGGTTAAAATTACAAAATAGCTCCAAAGGGTACCAAAGTGTTAATGGAGATCAATAGCACAGGGTACCAAAGTGTCAAGTTTCAAACCACAGGGTACCAAAGTGAAATAGGGTCAAACCACAGGGTACCAAAGTGTAATTTACCCTAATTTTAAAATAAATAATAAATAATTACAATTCTTATCAATACTATTTGTTAAATTTCTGCTTAATAGTTGTTAGATAATGTAAGCCTTATCTCCAACTATTAAATTTAATAACACGAGGTTTGCTTTTTTATTTTTTTTTCTCCTATTCATGAGGTTTTCTAATTATTTAAATTCAATTTGTTCATTACTTTTTTAGCATTACGTTAGTTGGTTTAATATTGAAATACCCAAGTTGGTCAGCTACTTGGGGAATAATGAGTGCAGTTGCTTCAAACTTCAAACTTTGAGTCAGGATTAGATTGTAGCTTCATGAATAGAAGAGGTTGCCTTTCGTGCAATTAAATACATATAATTTAATTTTGGCCAATGTTGTATTTTGGTCTCTCAATTTTGCTCAATGTTTTAAATTGGTCCCTCAATTTTTCAAAATTTTTCACCGTTAGTCCCTCAGCATTTTCCATCCAAATTTTTCGTTAAAGAAAAAGGGAAAACTAACTTTAATCTCCCAAAAAGTTGTATTATTTTACATTAAAGTCTTTTTCCTTTTATAATAGGATTAAAATGTAAGAAAAAGAAAAAAAATGAGGGGTTAAATTGATTTCACACTAAAATTGAAAAAAAAACGCAGCAGCATATTTCTTTTTTTTTTTTGTAAAAAGGGTAATATATTAAATCAACATAGAAGAAACATTACAGATAATCTGATAAAAAGTAAAGACGAAACAAAACAAAACAAAAGCATAAAAAAGGCAACACATAAACAAGGTACAGCCAAAGAGATAAAGAAAAACAAAGCCACTAGGTGGGGGTCTTCCAGGGTCTCTTCTTCTTCTTCTTCTTCTTCTTCTTCGAGTTGTGATGGAAGCGAACCATGAGCAAGGTTGAGTAACAAATTAGTAACAAGGATGAAGTTTAGGTCTGAGTAAGGAGTGTTCACTAGATCGATCACCAAAAGGGCGTTGGTGAAAGGAGTTTTGGATGGTAAAAGGCTGATGGAGAAAGATGGTGACAATATTTCTGAAATGAAAGAAGTTATGCCTGATGTGGATTAAAGCTAAAAGAGGAAAATGACTTGTTTGAAGGACCTTAGAGTAATAGGAGGAAACATCAAGGGGGAAAGTTTTGTTTTTTCCTAATACAAAAGATGGATTTTTTTTTTTGTGGAAAAGTTAAAAAGCAGACTTTAGGGAAATGTTAGATTTTTAGTGGAGCTTCTTGGGTTACTCAAAGTTTCAGTTTTGTCTGGAGAGTTTGAAATTTGAAAAGAGCTTATGGAGGGAGAGACATTTGAAGAAGGTGAACGAAAATATAGAGGAAAATGAGTAGGTTTAATCCCTAGTTTTTGATTGAAAACAAAGTTAAGCTTATTACCACTGAAACTGAAAAAGGAACAGATTAAGATGATAGAGTGATGGAGGACAATTTTTTGGCAGAATCTACCAGATTTGTAAAGGATCCTTAGACGACTTAGATGATTTGTAGAAAGGGGGAAGAATTAACCCAGAAGAAAATGGTGTGGGAAACTTTGGCAAGGGAGTTGATAAACCAAGAGAGAATTAGGAACATGTTTTGGTCATTTAAGAAGGGGCATAAGGAGAGAGTAAAAGAACTGCTCGATGAAGAGAGAGTTGAGACCAAGTAATTACTCTTTGCCAAGGGGGATGAGTCCGGCGGCGGCGAGTTTTGAAGATTCCCAAAGTTGAAAAGGTGCAAATTCAACATGCTCACATCAACAAAAGAAGTTGGCGAGTGTAGCTGCAGCAAGGTGACTAGCAACGCAAGAAGCTTGGGTCCTTTTTCCATAAGTGAGGTCCACTGTAAATGCGAAGCCATGACCAAAAAGCTTGTATTTTTCAGGGACAATAGCAAAGATGAAGAAGATAGAGAGGGAGAAAAACAAACCAGAGTCCAAGTCTTTAGATTGAGGAGGAGATGTGAGGAAAATAAGATCTATATATTGTGTCATTTGATAAAAGAGGATTCCCTATGCAGGGAAGTAGATTAGAGAAAGCTAGAAGAGGTCAGATCTGAGGAGAGAAGGGGCGAAGGTGAAAGCTAAGATGAAAGCTTTGACAAAACTGAGTTCAGATCTGGGTTGGGAAAGAAAGAAAACAGAGATATCAAAGGAGAGAATAGATGAAAACTGAGATGAACGAAAACAGAGGACAAAATAGGTGAAAGCTGAGAAAACTTGACAGATCTGTGGAGAAAGAGGCTTTGATGGGTTTGTAGTGGAAGATGATGAAGCTAGAGAGGAGAGAGTTAGGGGGAAGAGTATGGCAGAGGTGGAAGTTTTTGGCAGAGGGCGGAGGACTCTCATCGGAAATTTGTACACGATCAATAAATTCTAGAGAGAAGGGAGAGCTTCTCTCTCTTCAAACAATAAAACCACCAAATCTGGAATTCAGCAGCATATTTCTTCTTCTTCTTCTTCTTCTTCTTCTTCTTCTTCTTCTTCTTCTTCTTCTTCTTCTTCTTCTTCTTCTTCTTCTTCTTCATTCTACCCCCATCATCATCTTCTCCTTCTTCTACCCACCACCACCATCATCATCATATCCTCTTTCACCACCACCACGACACCATCACCACCATCAGCTCGATCTTCATCATCATCATCATCATCTTCTTCTTTTTCTCTGAACTTCCTGGCGATCGTAATCTTCTCCGACAAACTTCCAGCGACTGTGTAATTTTCCGGCAACTTTTCGAGGAAATACACGGTGCCTCCAACGATTGAGGAAACTCCTTGCCCAAGTTCGTCGAAGTCTCTGCAGCTTCTGAAAACAACATTTTTTGGAGGCGCCGTGTATCTCGTCGGAAAGTTGCCGGAAAATTTCACAGTCGCCGAAAATTCGCCGGAGAATGTTACGGTTGCCGGGAAATTCAGAGAAGAAGAAGAAGAGATGATGGTGGTGGTGGTGATGAAGAAGAGATGATGATGGTGGTGGTGGTGGTGTTGGGTAGAAGAAGATGATGATGGTGGTGGGTAGAAGAAGAAGAAGATGATGATGATGATGATGGGGGTAGAATGAAGAAGAAGAAGAAATATGCTACTGCGTTATTTTTTCAGTTTCAGTGTGAAATCAATTTAACCCCTCATTTCTTTCTTTTTCTTACGTTTTGATCCAATTATAAAAGGAAAAGGACTTTAATACAAAATAATAAAACTTTTGAGAGATTAAAGTTATTTTTCCCTTTTTTCTAACGGAAAATTTGGATGGAAAATGTTGAGGGACTAACAGTGGAAAGTTTTGGAAAACTGAGCGACCAAAATGGAACGAAAAATAACTGAGGGACCAATTTGGTGTTGGAGATTGTGCCCTAGGGCCAATCATTTTATAAATATGTTTTGAACATATTAATTAATTTATGGAGATAAATTAATGGTTATCATATTATTAGCGTGTTTACTATGATAACAATCCTTGATTAATTATATGATAAATAATCTAAAACTGTCCCTGGTCGATCATTCACGTGGGAGCGTAAATGAACTAAGACCAGCATGACCTCGGTGTATAGAGATACATGCACTAGATGCTTCTCGAGAGCCATGGTGCAATTTTGTAAGGGTTACAAATTGCTGGACCGACCCGGAGAGTCCTGCATGGGTTTAGTCATAAGCGAGCCTCTCCTGTACACCTGTCACGATAGCCTTAGACCTGAGGTCTTGACTATTCCGGCATTGTAGTTGTCAAACTTTGGCCTAGTCCAACGTTACCCGTAGCAGGGTAGCCATACAGGCTAGGTACGGGTTTGGTTGATTACCGTGCAAAGGAATGTGGTTGACCAAGATGGGATTTTGTCCCTCATTTAAGATGAGAGATATTTAACTGGCGCCCTCGATGAGTCTGTCCAAGAAATGCGTGGCCACGCTGGGAATTGGGACTAACTCAGGAAATCGAGAAAGTTGTGGTTTGGATTTTGGATGACATTCCCGTGCCTGATCCATGACCAAAATATCGTGAGACAATAGGAATTATGACAAGGTGGTATTTAGGTTAAATCGTTAAAGTCGTTAAAGCGATAACTCCCGTGTTTTGGGTAGTTGTGATGGCTTGCTAGAGTCCGCTCACAACTTGTGAATCATTAAGATGATTTGCTGCCAACTTCACGTGAGGCCTGCTGGGTCACACATGAGCAGGATCAAGATGCTAATTTTTGGGACACGAATTAGGGTTAATTCGTGAGTCACTTAGGTGACACAATTTAGGACATAGTTAAATGTCTTAGGACATTAAATCTTGTCTTAAATAAATATCTATGATTGAGGTTTTAAATTTGTTGGACAAATTTAAATTTAAATTAATTGTTAAATAGTTTTACAATTAAAATATTAGTGAATAAATAAATTAAATAAGTTTCCTAAAAATTAGGGAATTATTGATTTATTAAATTCACTAAAATTGGGAAACATAAGGATGAGGGTGGCGCCTCATTATCTTTATTTTTATTAATAGAAATTGTTTTTATTAATTAAATAAAGATAAGATAAATATCTTTTGGAAAAGATATAGGATTTGAATTAAAAGATATTAAGGTAATTCTTTTATTCAAAATTGTTAGGAATTAGTTATAACTACCTAAGGAGTTTGGGTTGTTATAAAATTCCTCCAAAAACTCCATGAGAATTTCGCCTACCCCCTTTCTTGGGATGGAAGATTTGATCTTGCATTTTAGAGTTTGGGTCTAGGCTAAAGTCGATTTTTATATTTAATTATTAAAGTAATATTTAAATTATAAAATCAAAATCTCATGACTCATTCCAACCAATAGGATTTGAGCAAATTAAGATTTGATCTCAAGATTTGATCTTGGATAGTCAAATTCGAATTGGGCCTTTATTTTTGAATTATAATATTAAGTTTAATATTATAAATCAAAAGATATTTTGAGATATCTAAAAGATATCCCATATCTTAGAGATATCCTAATTGGATTAGGATTCCCTAAAACTAGGAATGAGAACACTATAAATAGAGGCTCTAGGTGCCTATCTCAGAGATAACTCACAACACAGATCAATTCTTAGTCAGACTAAGAATTTCGCCTAGAGCTCTATAGAGAGTGAGAAAATCGCCAATCCCAATCAATCTTGATAATCAAGAACACTTCTTGATTATTCAAGAATCATAGATATAGTTCCCGTTTTCACTTGGGAAGAAGTGAAGGAGGCTAGCACCTAGGCATCTGCCAAACTGCTCGTGTGGATTACTGGTAGAGGAAGGACACTCTGTGGACTTCTCAAATTCGCGAATACGATAAGTCACCGATCAAAACTAGGTAAACATCTTTTCTAATCTGGTATAAACATAGTTAGTGGATCCTGGAAGGAATCACAGAGTTAGCTTTTAGTTTTATTTGCGTTTTAGTCCAAAATTTTTAATTTTCTTCCGCTGCGCTCCCTCTGTGATTTCCCAACAGTGGTATCAGAGCCACGCTAATTGTATGTTTATACTAGTTGTGTGATATACATGAGATGTATGTTTGATGTTTATAGTTTTAATCACATGCTTAAAGTTTTGCGAAAACCCACCACATGATTTTCGAACCTAGATCTAAAAGATTGGTGCAAGATTATGTATTTGATACATAGGAAATCAATTGGATTGATTTAAAGAATTTTTCTTGAAATTTTGGGTGTTGGTCGACTCTTATATATATTTTTGATTAAAATTGTTTTAATTATAATATTATAAGGGAAGTCGAAATTTTAAATTAAGAATTTAATAATTTTAGACCAATAATTCGAATTCTTGAATTTGATTCTTGAATTATAATTATTGGCACAATACCAAATTTTAAGAGGCATGTTAAATTGCACAAGCTCAAAAGAACCACAATTAAATTGTTTTGTTGTGTTTGTGTTGTGACTTTTAATATATGAATTGTTCATGTATGGGTATGGTGTTGGATATGGCTCTAGGTTTTATTTATGGTAAATACGGCCTGCGTGTCGTCTCCCTAAATTTCTGAATGTAAATTTTTTTTTATTTTTCACCTCAATGTAACTGAGGCTTTCCCAATGTAATTTTCTTTTCTTTTTAGAAAAGTTCTCTCATTGGCTTGAGGGAATTTAGGGTAGATGGGCCATATCTAAACACGTTTATTTTATGCATTTAGAATTTTGTATGTGATGCAATCTGCGCTAGATGTATGTTTTAGGGCTGCGTTTAACATGCAAACAATTTTCGCTCTCAATAGACAAATACGTATACGATACGAGAATAGGATTTTGTATGAGATACAAAGTTCGTGAATATGTATATGATACATAAGCACAACTCGTTTAAATTGGATTTAAAATTGAACCAAAACGGAACATTTTAAAATTGAACCCTTTTAAAATCTTAAGTTTTAATGCCATCAATAAAACAACCCTGTTATCCTCTTGTTCATCGTGGGGCGGTGACAGCCTCCGCTGCACGTACCCACTTTTACCTTGAGGAGACACGGGTGAATGGATTTTCAACGCAGTGCCTCTTTGAAGTCTTGGTTTATTGAATGCGGTGATCGCCTCCGCGACACGTGTTCAATGGGCCTTGATTAAATTTGGTTGGGCTTTTGCCTCATTGTTTTGAATTTGCCTATTCACAAGTTTTATTGTGCGACTTAATAAGGTTATCAAAACGGTTTTGGACCTTAAGGCATTAGATGGGATAAACATGCCATAATATGTATCATATGATGATACAGTCCCATAAAGATCTAAGAGTCACATGAGATGTGATTGGTAAAGAGTTACCTACCTAAATAACCTAAGGGTGCATGATCGCCTCCGCGACGGTAAACTTTGGTGAAATATGGATCTTAGCCACTAATAATAATTTTCTGGGTTTTATAAAATAGTGGAAATATTTTGCTAATTAAACTTTCATATCTTAAAATTGTAGAATCAATGGCAAACATTAGTTCAACAATCTCACTGCGATCTATCCTTGAGAAGGATAAACTGAATAGGACAAACTTCCTTGATTGGTTTTTCAAACTGAGAATTGTTCTCACCCAACAAAGGAAGCTCTATGTCCTAGATGAACCTATCCCAAAAGAGCCTGCCAAAGACGCTCCAAAGGTTCAAAGGGATGCTTACGAGAAGCACTTGAATGACTCTTTGGAGGTCTCTAACCTGATGCTAGAAACAATGGTTCCAGAGTTGCGAAAAGACTTGGAAAGGTTGATGCCCTTTGAGATGTTTAGACGTCTCAGGGAAATGTTTCAGCAACAAGTTAGGCGAGAAAGATTTGAGACCAATAAGGCTCTGCTATCTTGCAAAATGGCTGAAGGTGAATCCGTAAGTACCCATATCTGGGAGATGAAGAGGTACGTGGATCACCTTAGTAGGCTGGGATTTCCTATCATTCCAGAGCTTGTGACGGATATAATCCTACAATCACTGTCTAAAGACTATGACCAGTTTGTCATAGATTTTAGGAAAACTGGAATGGAGAAATCAATCTCTGAGCTGCATACGATGCTCAAGGCTGTTGAAGCATCCATGAAAAGGGTGCCTGCAACAGACCTGATAGCTCAAGGGGATGGAGAGGGCAAAAGGAAGGCTAACGCCGTGGATGGTGAGACCAAGCCAGCGGCCAAGCCCAACCCACAACCTGCCAAGAAGGCAAAGCCCGCAAAGGATGCTGTTTGCTTTTTCTGTCAAAAGCCAGGACACTGGAAAAGGAATTGCAAACTGTACTTGGAAGATCTAAAGAAACAGAAGAAGGGGACCACACCCTCTACTTCAGGTATCTTTGTTATAAATGTCCATTTTTCTTCGCAAACCACTTGGGTATTAGATACAGCATGTGGTTCTCACATTTGTACAAATGTGCAGGGTCTTAGAGACGCAAGGAAGCTGGACAGAAGCGAAGTGGACCTACGAGTGGGGAATGGAGCAAGGGTTGCTGCAGTAGCCGTAGGGACATATGAGCTTGTTTTGCCCACTGGGCTAGTTTTTGTTTTGAACAATTGTTATTACGTTCCTTCATTAAGTTCAAATATTATTTCACTTTCTTATTTAGATAAGGAAGGTTTTATTTGTGTTAATGGAAACAATAGATGTTCAATTTATAAAGATGATGTTTTATTTGCTTATGGAGATTTGCATGATAATCATTACATCTTAAAATTAGAACAACCACGTAGTAACAAAATTTATAACATTGATACGAAAAGGATTAGGATTAACGAATCTAATCCGACTTACCTCTGGCATTGTCGTTTAGGCCATATAAACGAGAAACGCCTAGAGAAGCTCCACAAAGATGGACTTCTGAGCTCATTTGATTTTGAATCATATGATGCTTGCGAATCTTGTTTACTTGGAAAGATGACAAAGGCTCCCTTCACTGGACACAGTGAAAGGGCGTCCGACTTATTGGGGATCATACATAGTGATGTATGTGGACCAATGAGCATTCAAGCTAGAGGAGGTTACTCTTACTTCATCACGTTCACTGACGACTTCAGTAGGTATGGCTATGTCTACCTAATGAAGCACAAGTCAGAGTCTTTTGAAATGTTCAAAAGATTTCAAAATGAAGTAGAGAACCAACTTGACAAGAAAATCAAAGTCCTTCGATCCGATCGAGGAGGCGAGTATTTGAGTCAAGAGTTTATTGATCATCTTAGAAGTTGTGGAATAGTTTCACAACTTACTCCTCCTGGAACCCCACAGTGGAATGGTGTTTCTGAGAGGAGGAATCGGACTTTATTAGATATGGTCCGATCTATGATGAGTCTAACTGATCTTCCGCCTTCCTTCTGGGGGCATGCTCTAGAAACTGCTGCTTTCACACTTAACCGTGTTCCGTCTAAAGCAGTTGAGAAGACACCATATGAGATATGGAATGGGAAGAAGCCCATTATGTCTTATCTCAAGGTTTGGGGATGTGAAGTTTATGTTAAGCAACAGCCTAACGATAAACTGTCTCCCAAATCCCTCAAGTGCTTGTTTGTAGGATACCCCAAGGAAACAAGGGGATACTATGTTTACTGCCCAACTGACAACAAAGTGTTTGTAGTCAGGAATGGATTCTTCTTAGAGAAGGACCTAGTTTCCAAAAGAAACAGTGGGAGTAAGGTGGATCTTGAAGAAGTTCAAAATCCACAAAGCACATCAGAGGCGCAGACGGAAACTGAAGAAGTACCACAAGACGTTGTGGAAACTCCTCCAGTAACACAAGGACCACGAAGGTCTGATAGGACACGTTTTCAGCCAGAGAGATATTACGGATTTCTCGTGACTGAAAACAAAGATGTGTTGCTCATGGAGCGTGGTGAACCCACCACCTATCAAGAGGCCATCGTAGATCCCAACTCTGAGAAATGGGTTGAAGCCATGAAGGCTGAAATGCAATCTATGTTCGACAACAAGGTATGGACCTTGGTCGCTCCACCCGAAGGGGTAAAACCCGTAGGGTGCAAGTGGGTTTTCAAAGAGAAAACAGATATGGATGGCAATGTCAGCATCTTCAAGGCGAGGCTAGTTGCGAAGGGATTTACGCAACGTCATGGTATAGACTATGACGAAACGTTTTCGCCCGTTGCAATGGCCAAGTCCATTAGGATCCTCCTTGCCATAGCCGCATATTATGACTATGAGATATGGCAGATGGATGTCAAAACAGCGTTCCTTAACGGAAGGCTGCTCGAGGATGTGTACATGACACAACCTGAGGGGTTTGTATGTCCAGAGGAACCAGAGAAGGTATGCAAGCTTCAGAGATCCATTTATGGATTGAAGCAAGCATCCCGGAGTTGGAATCATCGTTTTGATGAGGTAGTTAAAGAGTTTGGCTTCTCACAAAACGAAGATGAACCTTGTGTTTACAAGAAGGTTAGTGGGAGCACAATTGTGTTCTTGGTGCTATATGTCGATGACATATTGCTCATTGGAAATGATATTCCAACCTTAGAGATTGTGAAATCTTGGTTGGGAAAATCATTCTCAATGAAGGACTTAGGAGAAGCTGCCTATATTCTAGGCATCAAGATCTATAGAGATAGACCTCGAAGGCTTCTCGGATTGAGTCAGAGTACATACTTGGATAAGATACTGAAAAGGTTCAGTATGCAAGATTCCAAGAAGGGATTCATTCCGATGAATCATGGCTTGACCCTTAGCAAGAAACAGTGTCCAAAGACACTTGTTGAGCGAGGGCGCATGAGTGGCATCCCTTATGCTTCGGCAATTGGATCCATTATGTATGCCATGCTGTGTACTCGACCTGATGTATCATTTGCCCTAAGCATGACAAGCCGGTTCCAACAAGACCCTGGAGAGGATCATTGGACCGCTGTCAAAAACATCCTTAAGTACTTAAGAAGAACTAAGGATGAGTTCTTGGTTTACGGTGGAACTGATGAGGAGTTGAGTGTAACTGGTTACACTGACGCCAGTTTCCAAACCGATCAAGACGACTTTAAATCGCAGTCAGGATATGTGTTTCTCCTGAACGGTGGCAGCGTGAGTTGGAAGAGTTCCAAACAGAGCACGATTGCTGATTCTACAACGGAGTCTGAGTACATTGCAGCATCAGATGCAGCGAAGGAGGCTGTATGGATTAGGAAGTTCATCACTGAGCTTGGAGTGGTTCCGTCCATTGCTGATCCCGTTACCTTATATTGTGACAATAGTGGGGCTATTGCACAAGTTAAGGAGCCCCGGTCCCACCAAAGGACCAAACATATACTCAGACGTTATCACCTTGTCAGAGAAATAGCTGATAGAGGAGATATTAAGATATGTAAAGTAGCAGGCGAGGATAATGTTGCCGATCCTCTTACAAAACCTCTTGCGAGGGTCGTACATGAACGACATGTAACGTCGATGGGGATTAGACGCATTGATGAATGTACCTAAGTGTAGGAACGATTTAATTAATGATTGTACCCTAGAGCAAGTGGGAGTTTGATGGAGATTGTGCCCTAGGGCCAATCATTTTATTTATGTGTTATTTGAACATATATATTTTTGATTAATTTATAGAGATAAATTATGTTGTTATCATATTATTAGCGTGTTTACTATGATAGCGTCCTTGATTAATTATAAGATAATTAATCTAAAACTGTCCCTGGTCGATCATTCACGTGGGAACGTAAATGAACTAAGACCAGCATGACCTCGGTGTATAGAGATACATGCACTAGATGCTTCTCGAGAGTCATGGTGCAATTTTGTAAGGGTTACAAATTGCTGGACCGACCCGGAGAGTCCTGCATGGGTTTAGTCATAAGCGAGCCTCTCCTGTACACCTGTCACGATAGCCTTAGACCTGAGGTCTTGACTATTCCGGCATTGTAGTTGTCAAACTTTGGCCTAGTCCAACGTTACCCGTAGCAGGGTAGCCATACAGGCTAGGTACGGGTTTGGTTGATTACCGTGCAAAGGAATGTGGTTGACCAAGATGGGATTTTGTCCCTCATTTAAGATGAGAGATATTTAACTGGCGCCCTCGATGAGTCTGTCCAAGAAATGCGTGGCCACGCTGGGAATTGGGACTAACTCAGGAAATCGAGAAAGTTGTGGTTTGGATTTTGGATGACATTCCCGTGCCTGATCCATGACCAAAATATCGTGAGACAATAGGAATTATGACAAGGTGGTATTTAGGTTAAATCGTTAAAGTCGTTAAAGCGATAACTCCCGTGTTTTGGGTAGTTGTGATGGCTTGCTAGAGTCCGCTCACAACTTGTGAATCATTAAGATGATTTGCTGCCAACTTCACGTGAGGCCTGCTGGGTCACACATGAGCAGGATCAAGATGCTAATTTTTGGGACACGAATTAGGGTTAATTCGTGAGTCACTTAGGTGACACAATTTAGGACATAGTTAAATGTCTTAGGACATTAAATCTTGTCTTAAATAAATATCTATGATTGAGGTTTTAAATTTGTTGGACAAATTTAAATTTAAATTAATTGTTAAATAGTTTTACAATTAAAATATTAGTGAATAAATAAATTAAATAAGTTTCCTAAAAATTAGGGAATTATTGATTTATTAAATTCACTAAAATTGGGATACATAAGGATGAGGGTGGCGCCTCATTATCTTTATTTTTATTAATAGAAATTGTTTTTATTAATTAAATAAAGATAAGATAAATATCTTTTGGAAAAGATATAGGATTTGAATTAAAAGATATTAAGGTAATTCTTTTATTCAAAATTGTTAGGAATTAGTTATAACTACCTAAGGAGTTTGGGTTGTTATAAAATTCCTCCAAAAACTCCATGAGAATTTCGCCTACCCCCTTTCTTGGGATGGAAGATTTGATCTTGCATTTTAGAGTTTGGGTCTAGGCTAAAGTCGATTTTTATATTTAATTATTAAAGTAATATTTAAATTATAAAATCAAAATCTCATGACTCATTCCAACCAATAGGATTTGAGCAAATTAAGATTTGATCTCAAGATTTGATCTTGGATAGTCAAATTCGAATTGGGCCTTTATTTTTGAATTATAATATTAAGTTTAATATTATAAATCAAAAGATATTTTGAGATATCTAAAAGATATCCCATATCTTAGAGATATCCTAATTGGATTAGGATTCCCTAAAACTAGGAATGAGAACACTATAAATAGAGGCACTAGGCGCCTATCTCAGAGATAACTCACAACACAGATCAATTCTTGGTCAGACCAAGAATTTCGCCTAGAGCACCTATTGAGAGTGAAAAATCGCCTAGTCCTAATATTATGAGAGTGAGTCGATTTTCTTGAAGAAAGAGAATTGGACCTGCACCTGATAATATTAGTACTTCCCAATCAATCTTGATAATCAAGAACAGTTCTTGATTATTCAAGAATCATAGATATAGTTCCCGTTTTCACTTGGGAAGAAGTGAAGGAGGCTAGCACCTAGGCATCTGCCAAACTGCTCGTGTGGATTACTGGTAGAGGAAGGACACTCAGTGGACTTCTCAAATTCGCGAATACGATAAGTCACCGATCAAAACTAGGTAAACATCTTTCCTTATCTGGTATAAACATAGTTAGTGGATCCTGGAAGGAATCACAGAGTTGGCTTTTGTTTTAATTGCGTTTTAGTCCAAAAATTTTTGTTTTCTTCCGCTGCGCTCCCTCTGTGATTTCCCAACATTTGGAACATTGAGCAAAACTGAGGGACCAAAATAAGACTTTGGCCTTTAATTTTTAAAAGATTCAAACGATATATCTTTTAATCATCTTATGAATCCATAAACAAAAAGTAGGGTAAATTACACAAAAAGGCCTTGTGGTTTGACCCATTTTCAGATAGGGTCCATGTGGTTTAAAAAGTGTCAAATAAGGGCCCATGGTTTGCTCTGTTAACAAAAAGGGTCCTGAGGTATATTTCCGTCCAAAATTTGACGGAAATTTCGGCTAAAATATTATTTTAAGACCCTAACTATTAATCTTTATGCGTTTGACTCTTTATATGAGAGGACTTTGACACAAAAAAAGAAAAGTTTTGTGGTAATAAATGAAATTCATACAAACAGGGAGTCAAACGCATAAAAATTAATAGTTAGGGTCTTAAAATAGTATTTTAGCCAAAACTTCCGTCAAATTTTGGATGAAAATATGCCTAACGACCCTTTTTGTTAACGAAGCAAACCACAGACCTTTGTTTGACACGTTTTTCGCAAAATGGAGGCCATCGTTGAACTCAGGAGGTCAAAAAACCTTGGATTAAGAGTTTTCATAGTCGTCGGGGCCACCATGTATGAATGACTTTGAGTTGAGGGACCAAAACAGAATTTTGAACAAACTTGAGGGACTAAAATAGGACTTTGGCGTAAAAAAATTGAAGTTAGGGTATAATTGACAACAAATGTAAAATGTTGGGGGCATAGCTGACATAAAACAAACGTTGGAGACATAACTGAAATTGATCTCAAACGTTAGGGGCACCAAAAAAATCTTTTGCCTAATTCCGCTTCTATTAAACCACGTAATGGTGCTTCTACGTACATCCAACTCATTCTCATACCATGTTAATAATTATATATAGAGGAAATCTACCCTTATTCTGCTGAGTTAACTATTTAATTCTTAAATAATTGAAATATATTATTTGTTCTTTAAACTAATTTTTCACTCTTTGATCATTGAATTTATATTAAATTAATATTATTAGTCCATAAATTTGAACTAACTTTGTACTCTTTAGTCCCTGAATTTGTATTAAATTTATACTAGTTAATCTTTGTATTTGAACTAATTTTATACTTTTTGATATTTGAATTTATACTGAATTTATATTATTCATTACTTGATTTATATTGAATTTGTATTTTTTTCTCCCTGAATTTGACTTAACGAATTGCAATATTCAAGAACTAAGTAGTATATGTTGATTATTCATAAACTGATTAGTTGACTCGGTGTAAATTTAAAGACCAAATAATAAATTTTCTCTCTTATATATACCGTCAGAATTAAATATACGGTAAAACTAATTTATTAATTTAGAGATGTTTCAAACATAGTATTAAAAACCAGACCGGACCGGGCGGTCCGACCGGCGAACCGGAGCCCAGGCCGGTCCGGAGAAAATAAAATACCGGATTGTAGTTGAACCGGTAAACCGGTGAACCGGTTTGACCCGCCAAAGTTTGCAAAATTACATATTGAACCCAAAAAATTTTCAAAAAATTACAAATTAGTCCCTGGATATATATTGTCGATGGACTAAAATGAAAACTTTAAAAAAAAATTTGGGTTCAATATGTAATTTTTACAAAACTTGTTATGGTTAAAATTGCAAAATAGCTCCAAAGATACTGAAGTGTTTAATATTCACTTTATATTTAATGAATATGTATATTTGAAAATGTATTTTTTAAGTAAACCGTTTCAACCGGTGACCCAGCGGTTGAACTATTGAACCAGTGACCCGAGCCTTCCACCGGTTTGATGACCGGTCCAGTTTTTTGCACTATGGTTTCAAATACTAAATTGTTGGTTTACTCTAACAAATCATTCCATTGAGGAGTCCCACTGCAAATATATAAAAAATAAATTTCGCGCGTCTATAAAGCACGTAATGGTGGTGCATGTACATCTACATCCAACTCATTCATTCTCATTCTACGTCTTCGTTTTCCCGCGTTTTCTGCATCTAAGTCTAACCATGGCTTCCCGATCCCTCATCTTCTTCTTCATCCTCTTCTCTTTCTCTCCTCTCATCATTTCCGGCACCGGCAATTTTGATCGCTGGCTCAATCCAAAACTGGTAGGCATGAAGAAGAAAGAGAAGCTGACACACTTCAAACTGTACTGGCACGACATCGTCAGCGGGAAAAACCCTAGCAGCGTCCCCGTCGTCAATTCGACCGAAACTTCTCTGCCATTCTTTGGTAGGATTCAGATGTTCGATAATCCACTAACATTGGGGCCGAAATTGACAACAAAATGGGTGGGCAAGGCGCAAGGGTTTTACGTGTGGGCTTCGCAGATCGAAATAGGGCTTCTAGAGGCACAGAATTTGGTGTTCACAGAGGGCAAATACAACGGAAGCAGCATCACCATTTTAGGGAAGAACGCCTTTATGAACAAAGTGAGGGAGATGCCGGTGATCGGAGGAAGCGGGATTTTCCGATTGGCAAGAGGATATGTGGAAGCCAGAACATATCAACTCTCGCTTATTACTGGGGATGCTATTGTTGAGTATAATGTGTATGTTCTTCATTACTGATTTTAAGAGGCGGGATATGATGAACTCCTCCATGTTAAGGTTTCAAGAAAAGAAAAGAAATCAAATTAGATTAAATTTCAAGTTGTCAAGAAAAGAAATCAAATTAGATTAAATTTGTCAACTCTTTATTAAAGTCAACGAGGGAAATTTATTAGGCAAAAATTGAAAAATTGATTCTTATATGATTGGAATCATAAAATATTTGACGATCTTCACGTGATGATATTATATATTATGGTTTTATTTAATTAGCATTAGAATTTTAAAAATGAATTATTTTTCAATTTTTGCTTATATTATTCCACAATTTGTGGGATTAGACTATAATCATATCTATAATTTGAATAAATATCGATGATGCTAATTATATATAATATTTTTATTGTTTGACTTTATATATTTATAAAATATTTTAAATTCTTAATGTTTCTTTTCTACCTAGGCTTTATCTTCCTTCAACTTCTTCAACTCAAATTCTATGCTAATTCCTTTACTTCGTTTTCTTTTCTTCTTCTTTGTCTCATTTTTGTAATGTTTATTTCTTTTTCTCTTTATTGATGTACTACTAGTGTATGAACTTTGGTTCTTTTTAATAAGTTTACCTATTTACCAAAAAAAAATAGTGATATTGTCAACTTATATAATAAATGGAGTAAATTAATAATTTAGTGGCTAAATTATTGAGTTGAGAACTTAATTATTAACAAGTTAAAATTCACACAATTTAACTTTTGATAGATTCAAACGAGATGTTCATTAATTATTTTATGTGGATTGGATTCTCTGCATTTTTTCTCTATGTATTTTTTGTGGAGATAGAGAGAGAAAATATAAATCATATAAAATAAAAATATATACAACTCACGCTTTCTCTTTCTCTCTCAAACTCTAAAAAAAATGTAAAAAAAAAAATCTAGAGAATCTATTTCCTATTTTATGGATATCGTCGAAATTAAAGAGTATACTGTTTATATATTTTTATAAAGCATTGACACATGATTTTGAGGGCGTGTCGCCGTGTCAGACATGTGTCTGTATCTGACACCCGTACGACATCCAAACGGCACATATTCATAAGTTTCAAAATATAAAATTAAGTTTTTTTTGTTTTACTTTAACATGACAAACAATATAAAACATATATGAGATATATTATGAATAGAGATTATAGATTTTAAAATTTTCATCTAAATTTATAAATTTTTAATTATTTATATATATAAATATATATCGTGTCATGTCATGTAATTAACTTTAAAAATTTGACGTGTCTGTGTCGTGTTCTGTATCCGTGTCCTAGCACCGTCACTGTAATCAAATCGCCGGGAAATTCCACAACGAGCTTCGGAAGGGTGAACATGTTTGATGATCCGTTGACATTGGGGCTGGAATTGAGGTCGAAATGGGTGGGCAAGGCGCAAGGGTTTTACACGTGGGCGTCGCAGACTGAAATAGGGCTTCACAGAGGGAAAATACAACGGAAGTACAATCACCATTTTAGGGAGGAACGCCATTTTGAACAAGGTGAGGGAGATGCCGGTCGTCGGAGGAAGCGGGGTTTTCCGATTCGCGAGGGGATATGTAGAAATCAGGACATATAAATTCAATCCTAATGCAATGTTGAGTATAATGTGTATGTTCTTCATTACTGATTTAACTTCCTGGAATTCGCTTTCCAAACAGAATTTGTTAGTGGCGGGATGAACTCCTCCATGGTTTGAACTTTGTAATTGTTTGTTTATTTATATTGTTAATAAATCTCACTGTACCATATAAAATTTTAATATTAATTATTCAAGCTGTTTGTAATTGTAAGTCAATTTTCAATTTTATTTGACATATGAAAAATAGTTTAGAGAAAACTTATTATTTGGTCATTAAATTCATACCAAGTTAATAAATTAATCATTAAATAATTAAAATATATTACTCAGTCTCTAAATTGTTGGTACAAATTTAGGGACAAAAAGGTATTAATTTAGTATAAATTCAAGAATTAAAACCTATAAAATCAGTTTAAATTCAAGGATCAAATCGTCACTAAAGACCAAATATATAGTTGACAATTGAAACATTTCAGAGATCAAATCGTGTATTTTGATTATTCAAGGGACTTATTAGTTTATTTGGTGTAAATATAATGATGAAATATAAATTTTTGTAATTAATGTGTTTATTATTGGTCAAATATTCATTTTGGTTCTCACAAATTTTTTTTTCATTTTGGTTATTTATGTTTCAAAAGATTTAAATTGGTCTTAAATGTTGATAAAATATTTCATTTTGGTCCCAAATTATTGAATGTGGTCATATTTCTCTTATTTCAAATTCAAATGTAACGAGTTCAAAGCTCTATGCATGTTGTTTTCAAATATAGTACTTCCTCTATCTAGTTAGTTGGAGCAATTAACAAACAAGGTAAAATTAAGTCTCAAAAGTAGGTTATTTAATTTGTTTTACGAGCAAACAAACGAAAATAATCAAATATATTTCTCATTTGATCAAGTTTAAATGCGATAAATTTGAAGCTATAGATCAGCACAGAGACAAAAGGACGTTGAATGATCTCTCCATGTTATTATGAGGTTAGCTTCTTTTCCTTATCCTTAATATTATATTATCAATGTAGTCATCATATGTTCATGCTTTTTTAGAATTGATAATATTTTTTTTTTTATAAGAAGCGAAATTCATTAAGAAAACAAAAGCAGGAACATAGGTTGTGTAACATAGTCAAGTTACACCTGAGTGGCTATTAATGCCAAAAACAGAAGAAGAACTAGAACTAGAGCAGCCAAGGCTATTAAAGTTACTAGGTGTATTACAAATTCTAGAAAAGGAGAAGTTCATGGAATCATAAAAACAAGACATGGAAATAAAATTAGGCATAGAATTGAAGATAGTCAGGGGGCAGGTGGATTCTCTTCCCCAGTTTGCTAGTAGGTCCGCAGGTTGGTTGGCTTCCCTGAAGGTATGATTGATCCTTGCTTCATCAAATAGTTGCAGGTAACATCTGCAATTATGTATCAGAGAGAAGAGATTGTGGTGAGAGGAAATATCAGGGTCTGTTAGTAGTTGAACCGTGAGTTTAGAGTCTGTTTCAATGATAATATGTGTAATGTTAAGATCATGTGCCAATTTTAGACCATGAAGGACACTCCAAAGTTCAGCTTTAATAATGTTACCAGCACCAAGAAAGACAGAGAAACCAGAGATCCAAATTCCTTTAAAGTCTCTAATAATTCCACCAGCCCCTAAAAGATTATCCTTTGCTGAGCCATCACAGTTGAGTTTTGAAAAAGGAAAAACAGGTTGTGACCAATTAACATAGGAAGTGATAGAAGTATGGTCAGTGGGTGCAGAATCTGATAGGAAGTGTATCTCAAGAGATTCTGCAATGCTGTGTTTAATGATTTGACTAGGTTGAAAGGGTTTTTTTTATTGAAAATGAGGTTATTTCTAGCTAACCAGATATTTCTAACTAAGATCATGAAGAAAAAATTCCAAGGGATGTTGTGTTTGAATTTTTTTTTGTGGTTGCAGTGAAATTTCAACCAATCTGGAAAAGAAAGATGTCTGTTTGAATCATGAGAGGGAAGGAGATTCCATAGGGAGATGGTACAGGGATAGGATTTGTAGAGATGGTCTAAATCTTCAGTGGCGTTCAGACAAAGAGAGCAAAGGGGGTTTGGGGAGCAGTTCTTAATAAAAAGATTATATTTAGTAGGTAAAGCGTTATGTAAAAGTCTCCAAAGAAATAAAGGAAAGCGAGGAGGAAGACTATTTTTCCAAATCCAGTTACAATCAGAAATATTTTGGTCTATAAAAAAGCTAAGGTATGCAGAGGAAGTAGTAAATTTGCCATTCCCCGTGAGAGACCAAGAGAGGAAATCAGGGATAGAGTTGGTAAAATCTTTAGGAGTATACCTATAATTTGATTTTTGATTGAGATCAGAGGGGGATGTTATAAGGAATTTTAGAGAAGTCCAAGCAGCCTTGTTGGTTAATGTAAGAGTTGTAGTTTGATGAGATATCAGAGAAAGGAAGGGGGCCATAAAGTAAGTTTTTTAGAGGTCCACAGGGAAGCCAGCGATCATGCCAAAAATTAATAGTTTGTCCGTTACCTAAAATCCAGATGGAATTCTTATTTAAGATGTTCTTATCTTTGTCAAGACTTCTTCTGATAAAAGATTTGCAGTGTAAATTTTTTGTTAGGTTTTTTCCGTATTTATGGGTTAGAACTTTGGTATGTAGGTTATTACTATTTGTTAGTAGGTTCCATTTTATCTTGGCCATGAAGGAGGCATTAACCAAATTTGATTTCCTAATTCCTAGGCCGCCAAATTTTTTAGGTTTTGTTATACTGTCCCAGTTTATGTGATGAAGCTTTTTAGTGTTTTCATCATGACCCCAGAGGAAGTTTCTGCTAATAGAATCTATTTTATTTTGGATGGAGATGGGGAGGGAGAAGGAATATTTATTCATTCAAAATAAATTGGTACGTTACGTAAAATTCTGGCGTGGGATAACAAATGCTTCCAACAATGTCATGACCAGTCTGATATGATGATGGTGTGAAGGAAGTTGAATCGGCAATCCCACATACTCTAGACTCATTGGATCAATTTAGTCCCTGGAATTGGTTTCAAGAAATTAAATTAAATTAAATTTGTCAACTCTTTATTAAAGTTAACGAATGTTCTATATAAAAGCAGAGAGGGAAATTGATCAAGCAAAAATTGAAAAACTGATTCTTACTTTATTGGAATTATTAAATACTAGACAATCTTCGTAAGATGATATGATTATGGTTTTATTTAATTAGCATTTGAATTTTAAAAATAATCTCTTTTTCAGTTTTTGCTTATTGTATTCCACAATTTGTGGGATTACTGGATTAGACTATAATCATATCTATAATTTGAATAAATATCAATGATGTTAATTATATATAATTTTTATTGTTTGACTTTATATATATATTTATAAAATATTTTGAAATTCTATCCACCAAATCTTAGGGTTTTTTTTTTCTACCTAGGCTTTATCTTCCATCAACTACTGTTTTTTTTTTTTTGGTAATAACGTGGAAACTTAGATTACTGAAGATAAGGTTTGAGTACAAGCATAAAGAGCAACATTACAACCAAAGGAACAAACTACAACAAAACTAGAAAGCAAACAGAAGGTCCTAATGCTAAATTACAGAAGCAGAGAAAAAACGCAACAGTAGGTCCTAATGCTAAGTTACAAAACAGAGAACGAAGGAACAAGCTACAACATAGACTAAAGAAACAAAAGGGCCAAGGAGATGAAAAGAAAAAGTAGTAGTTGTCATCAAGATCCAAAGACCAGCTTCTTCTTCTTCTTTTTACTCCTACAAAAAGGGGTGGCCAAGTAGTCTTGCATGAAAGTAATGCTAAAAAAAGGAGGCAAGGAGGTAAAGACGGTGTACTGCAACTATTTACTTCTACCATGGTTGGCCAAAAGGTCATCACACGAATTTTCCTCTCTAAGTGTGTGCCTGATGTACCATCTGTCAAAAGAAAACAACAATTCCTTGCATTTATAAATCAGGGTAAAAAGAGGATGATGTTGTGTAATTCCATCAGATAATAGACAAGATATGGCAGTAGTACAATCTGATTCAAAGATGTTCTTTTTAATATTGAGGGAGGTAGTCAATTCAATTCCTCAAAAAATGGCTCACAGTTATGCCTTCAATGAGTGGCCATGGCCAGTAAATTCAGAAAACCCTGCAATAAAGTTACCATTCTCATTTTTTAAGATGCCACCAGCACTAATAAGGTTAGACTTAGCAGAACCATCAGTGTTCATCTTGAAAAAATAATTATCTGGCTTCTCCCAGAAGATGGTTTTATTTAAAGGCACAGATGTTCTATCTAATAGTGTATAATCAAGGCCAAGGCTAATAAATTCCATAGCACAGAAAATAGCATTTTTTCTTAGTAGACATAGGTATGAAAGGGAGCTTTTGAAAGATAAGCTTGTTTCTAGAAATCCATATATTTTTTAGAGTGCAAGTAAAAATCGTACCCCAAGTAGTATATAAAAGAGTTGATATATTTTTACAATTTTGCTCAATCCAGGAAAATAAAGGGGTTGAGTAAAAAGAAGAGGGAAGATTAAATGTATTCCAAATCTCTCTTACTTTGGGACACATCAAGATCTTCAGGAAAGAGGGAACAGAGAGGGCACAAAGGAGAGGTTAAAATATTCAAGTTATGCAATTTCGTAGTAGTTAGACCATCATGTATAGAAATTTTTTTTATATTCTATAAAGAATTATATGTTACGATTTAATAGAAATTTTAGCATATATTTTGTTATACTAAAAGTAAAATCAAAATCTCATATTTTTACTAAAAGTTATTTTGACAAACAAAGGGTCTGTTTGGGAAATTGATCAATCAAATTAAAATCTGATTGGATTATAACTAAGAAGCATGGACACTTCATTTTGAGGACGTGTCGCCGTGTCGGACATGTGTCAGTGTCCGACACCCGTACGACACCGACACGACACATATTCATAAATTTTAAAATATAAATCAATTTTTTGTGACTTTAACATGACATCTACTAATCTACTAATCTACTATCTACTATCTACTAATCTACTAATCTACTAATCTATACAAAACAATGTTTTGCTTCGACACGTGGCAGCGCCTCATTCATTGTGTTGTTACTGTTCACTGCACACAATCACTCTTTGGCCAACACCTGTCCAATATTATTTTATGTTAAAATCAATTAATTCAGTTCACTCTTTGGCCAACACCTGTCCAATATTATTTTGTTAAAATCAATTAATTCAGTTCAATTCAAATCCAGCGCCAAATTGAATTTGAATTGCAAAGGCACGTATCCCCATCTCTTCCATGTCATTTCCAGAATTTATCAACCAAATCATCTTCCTCACTAACATCCTCCCCATCTCTTCCTCACTATCATCTTTCCCATCTCTTCCTCACTAACATTCACACGAACAAGCATCCATCATCTTCATTCTCACTCCCTAGCTCACACAAAAAAAATCTCATCTTCCTTTAATCCCGACATCCCTCTTCTCTCTCCCTTAAACCCTAACCAACGTTGAAATCGGTGCGTGCTGCCGGAGAATGCTAACACCGATGCCATTTCCGCCGTCTGCGAAGACGGCCTGCTCACTGTCACCGTTCAGAAATTTCTTCCGCCGTCTGGGTTTCGGGTTGGCTTTGCATCCTTCGAATCTCTCTACATTCAAAAAACGGAGAATGGGTTTCACCTGCGACTTCTACAATGCCAACGTTGAAATCGGTGGATTTTCGGGTGAGTTTGAGACTTTTCTGCGTTTTCAATTTAGTCCCTGCTCATCTATTTCGTTTTTCATTTCCTTTGCATTTTCGGCCCATTTTCTGAAGAATGCATGGCCTAAGGACTAAACTGGAACTTTGGGGAGAATTTTGTAACATTTTGCAAAGTTATTTTGAGAGTTAAGGACCTAAATGAAAAATATATAATGATTCCATGACTAAACCATAATTTAAATGAGGACTGAACTGTGATTCTGGGACATTTGGGACCTTTCTTAAATTCCAGAACTGACCCTAAAACATTCTCTCAAAGTTCATTTAAGTCCCTCCAGAAATCATAAAGGACTTAAATATTAGAAATAGACAACATTATTTTTCTGTTTTATATTTTAGTCCTTTTTGGTTTGTTTTAGTTTTGTAGATTGGAAGAAGGCAATTGTTGATTGGAAGTTGATATTGTGTCAAATTACTTCTCATAGTTTTATTACACTTTAAACTTGATCCATTTAGATCAGAATAAGGCAATTGTTGGCATTTAGTTTTTTTTAATGCAATCTAATTTTACTATTCTATCACATCTGCATCCAAAATTAAATGCCAAATGTAACTGTTGATTGATTTTGAGGCCCAACCTTAATGTGAGCTAATGATATTGAATGAATAAATAATATCAGAATTAGCATATTTTTAAGTTTTGATATCAAATTTTATATGTTAATGTACAAGATGGGAGAATTGCACTGTTTTCTATAACAGATAACAGGGCAGTGGCATTGCTTTCTTGCGAAGGATCAAATTGAGAGCTTTATGAAAATGGAGGGGCCATATGTGTAAGTAAGCCTTTATATAATTGTCCTACATATGATTGATGTTGACCCAGTGCCACTGAAACCTTAGACTATGTTTGGAAATGGACTTCCACTTACTGTAAAAGGACTTCTATTTTTCTCTTTGACCGTTTTGGAAATGGACTTTTATAGATTTGCTTATATATCTGCAAGTTTTTATATATATATATATAATGTATCATGTATAGTCAAATTGATTAGAGCTATTTTTCTGCATGAAGTGTTTTGGGGTGACTTTCTTTATTCTGGATATGTATGAGATAATGAGAGAACTTCAGTCAGAGGTATAATAAGTTTACATTTCAACATCACATCATTTATCATATTTATGGACATTTTTCAGTTGTGCATTGAATGATGCTTATTGCAAGGAACTTGGCAAGATATTGAGATCTATGACTCTGTAGAGGTTATTGCTCTAAATTATGTCTCTTCCATCTAATAAATGGTTCTTTTCATGTGAGTATGTACTTTGCAGTCTAGAATCTTTATGGCAATGGGTAGGGATGGTTTGCTACCCTGATCTTTCTCTATTAATTAAATGAATTGTATGGCTTTTTCAAAGGGCTGGAACTAAAGGGGCAGGTATATACTTACTCTCTGATTGCTAGCTTCGTTTTCTCTTATGTGTATATGTATATTTTTTTATCTGTTTAGTTCATGTGGATTTTAAGAATGGTGTAGTAAATAGCTTGAGATCAAATTGAAATAGAAAATGGCAAATAGTGCCTGTTTTCTTTTTCAATTTAATGACCAACGGTATTATTACTTAACATTGTACTGTTCAATTAGCTGAAACTGAAATTTTTTCCTTACTATATTTAACAAAAGGACTAAATTGATTGTTCAATCATTATGTTATTTATTAGATCTTGCATTAATAATCAATATCCTCTGTATGAGCACAGGTTAACCGCATGGTGGGTAATTTGACATGGTACCAATTTGACCAAGTTAGCAGAGGTAATTTGACATTTTGTTAACCCTGATCATTGATGGTATATTTGATGTTATCCCATCACATAGAATCTTCTTAGAGGAGCTACTTGATAGGTACAACTATGTGGAACAAACCTATCAAGTTAAATAATTAAGCTATTTTTCATATCAATTTTGTTCTTGATTTGTTTTGATTATTACTCTTTCTTTAATAGTATTGAATGAAAATAGCATTCTTTGAATCAATATTTGAATATTATAAAGAATGTTTGCTACCGTATGGAAGTGAAAAGTGTATAGAAAAATAGAACGGTTAGCCTTCAAGCTTAATATGTTACGTTAAATGTGACAAACTATAGCTAAAATCTGAATAATAATTTTGTATACTATTCAGATTTGTTAGTAATTTATATAAAAGTTTTCATTTTAAATAAGCATGGGATACTGTGCTGTGTGTTACATCTCAGGTGCTGTGTGTTACATATCACATAGGCTATCACATTGAAAGCAATAGACCGTCTCTTATTTGCTTTAATCACAGTCACCTGAAATATGAAATATCATTGCCTCAATTTCTGAAAGCAACCAAGCTGATATTTCACTCAAGCTGGCTATCACATAGTTAATTTCTATTGTTATTCCTCAATCCCTTTTACAAATTGAGGAAAGTGAATGCTTTCTGACTAAAAAAAAAAAAAAAAACNAAAAAAAAAAAAAAAGAAACTCTAATTAGCTTTTGATGTTTGCCATGGTACTATATGAATATTAATTTTGCTTGGTACTTGACATGTAAACTGTTGTCTGTAAGTTTCTATATGTCAAGAACCATTTAGGTGCTCCTTTTTCTTTTTCTTTTTTTGTAAAGTACTTATCAGCAAGACTATATAAACTGTTGCTTAATCTATGTAATATATTCAATTAGAAGTGGGGGTTCTGTTTAGGGTGGAAGCTAGAGGTTTCTTTTCTTAAAATTGTTTTTCACTCAATGTGATCTACATTAGGTTTTTTGGATAAATTTAACTGATTTGTTCTAATATATTAGAGATGCTTTGAAGGTACATGCTTTGAATATGTTCTTGGTTTCGAGATTAAAGAACTACAAAATTTGGAAGACCAACTCGAGATGAGTTTAAAGGGTGTCCAGATGAAAAAGCTATTATAGATCAATTTAAATCAATATCTCCATTTAATTTAATAACTTGCCAGCACTTTTTCAGAACTGCAGGGTCAGATTTTAACTAATGAGATCAAAGAGTTATAACAAAAGGTATGTGAGGATTTTTGCTTTTGTTCCTGCCAAGTTTCAAATAGTCTTCAAAATCTGATTGACTTCAATTGATGTCCTAGCAGGGTAGACAAACTGAATTAGTCAGTTGTGACCACTCACATAGTTAAAAGTCATTGCCTTGCTGCACTAACTTTGGCCAATATAATTCATGCATGATGTTTTGACAATTTTGAGCAAAGTTCTAATATGTAAAGAAATTTCCTCAAGTTCCAAGGTTGTGGCATGGGGTGAGGGGCACAACTCTTGGGTAAGTTATTTTGTAATTTTGGCTGGAACTTCATTTTTTGTCATAGTGTTAAATTTCTGTCAAATGCTACAACCGGTTATGGATTGCAGTTTCTTTTTTATAGAAGCCATTCAACTGGTTCTTTTTGTCTGAACAGGTCTAGAAGATGACAAACCATGCTCATTTGGTTTCATGGTTTTTATTTTTGATCTGCCTACAGTTAAGTTTCCTTGAACTTTCGTGTTTGACGCCCTTTACTAAACATAAGTTCAGCAAAATGAATTCCAAAGCGGAAGCATATTAAAGACTGAGAGTAGAAAAATCTTTATTGGCAAATGGCTATTTCTTTTGCTTCACATTCTCTTTTATGGATGTCTTTATGGACGTTCTTCTTAGATTTTGAAACATACACAATTGTAATGCCATGAGACTTATGAACTTGGAATTTTGGAATATAGTATGGTACTGAAGTTTGTACTATAAGATTATCATAAACTGATTTGTGAGTTGAGGGATTTGATCTGCACTAAGACCTGTCTATCGTTAATACTTAATACAACTATTATTTTGATGTAGAATGAGAAGACCTCATATGAAAATATCTAGGAAACTTCATTTGCGTCTATCTGGATTCTAAATTCTAATAAACTATATAAATAGAGCACTTAAACATTATCTTTGATTTACTTTAATCACTTAATCATTAGATTGGTAATTTCCTATACCATGGACATCATAGTGAGGTTTACGTGTGTACACTCAATTGTTTGATTTTTTAAGCCAATGTACTGTAGGTTGCATTTTCTTGGATTGTAGAGTTCTTTTGCACAATTAAGAAGTTGACATGCATATGCCATTGTCTTTCTTCTGACCTTCTGAATTACTTGGTACCTTCATTTGAATTGATTTCAAGTCAGTTGAGTTTCTTTTTATGGTTATGTGGTATTTTAGTCAGAAACTACATGAGCTTGATTTTCTATGATCATTATTCCTTTTGGATAGTTCTTTTACTCCATTTTTTACTACAGGGGAAAGAATTGAGAAGCCTGTTGGTCTATCTCTGCCTGAACAAGTAATTGGAAACAACCCCCATTGCACTGATTGTCAAGCCAAAGGTGCTATTCTTTGCACCACTTATGCAGGTTCTGGCCTATACATGAACTCCATATTGGAAAGCCAAGGCATTATTGTCAACAAACACTCTTTTGATTGTTATTTGGATAGATTACTATATGTACAGTTCGATATGTTTTAAGAAGAAAAAATCCGTGCGAACGCACGGGTCTCATACTAGTATAAGATAAAATAATAATACATATGACATATATTATGAATAAAACTTGTAATTTTTAAATTTTTCATTAAAAATTATAAATATTTAATTATTTATATATATAAATATATGGCGTGTCGTGTCGCGTAATTTTGAGAGTTTAGCGTGTCGCTGTGTCCGTGTCCGTGTCGTGTCCCGTGTCCGTGTCAGTGTTCATGCTTCCTAGGATTATAATCATATTATTAGATATTAAATTATGTTTGGATGAGATTTTGAAAAAGGAAAGTTTAGGCTGTGAAATTATTTAAATAGGTATGTAATGATTGGATTTAGTAGACAGAAAGGTGTGTAAATTGATATGTTGTACAGGGGTAAAACTGGAATAGAATATTTCTTTTTGACTTTTTTATTTTTTGAATAATTTGAGTTATTTGGATAAAAAGTTTGAAAAGTAAATTTTTGTTTGGTGAGATTTTTTGGATTGAGATTTGTAATAATCAGATTTTTTTAAAAGCTCCAATTTGAAACTTTTTCTAGATTTTTTTTTGGGTAATGTTTTTCTAGATTTTTTTTATAGATTATTATTCCACTTGATAACTATACATACTACAATTACAATTATCGTATATTGCCCAAATGATTTTCTATAATGACACTTAATTTTTGGTCCTTCATTTTGTATTGATTGAACGAATTTTCGGCTTAAAAAAATACGAGTTGGTTGGTTCATGTGATGTTAAAATCGTGAATGATTTGGTCCCAAGGTTAAAATAACAATCATTGTCCATATGCTTCTCTCTCTATATTACGACTATAATTATTTAATTTCAACAAAATAAATTTTAGAAAAAAAAAATTTGACTTTTGAGACATCTAATTTTTACCGAGTTAAGACATAAATCCCTAATAGAGAAAACAAAAATTGAAAACATACTAAGTTGTTTCAAAATAGTGATGAATCGTTATTTAAAATCAAATTTTTTAATATTTTGGTAGAATTTATTTTTTGAATTTATTTAGTTAATTTTTGAAATAAGAGGGATAGAAATTAAATGATTTTTAATAATAAAAATATAATATTAATTAATATTTAAATAAAAAATTAATTATTATTATTTTATTAAATATTAAAAATAATTAAAAGTAAAAATTTAATTATAATAATTTACAAAAAAAATGTTAAAAAGAATTAGTGAAAAGTGATTAGGAGTTTTCTTAGTCGTCGGGGCCACCGTGTATTTCGCCGGAAAGTTCGCCGTAGATTTGAGGGACCAAAACAAAACTTTGAACAAACTTGAGGGACTAAAATAGGACTTTGGCCAAAAAAAATTGAGGTTAGAGTATAATTGACACCAACGTTTCACATTGGGGGCATAATTGACACAAAACAAATGTTAGGGGCATAACTGAAACTGACCCCAAACATTAGGGGCACGAAAGAGTCTTTTGCCTAAATTTAATAAGAGGAGGTTTACTTTTTTTCATTATTTTTCCTCCTATTCATGTGGTTTTCTAATTATTTAAATTCAATTTGTTCATTACTGTTTTTATCATTACGTTGGTTTAATATTGACATACCGAAGTTAATTGGTCAGCTAGTTGGGGAATAATGAGTTCAAGCTTTAAACTTCAGACTTTGAATTAATCAGGATTAGATTGTAGCTTCATGAATAGAAGATGTTACCTTTCGTGTTTCATGTTATTAATAAAAAAAAAAAAAGTGATATAATAAATCCATTAATAACAATGAGTAAATTACGAATAACTAATAAGTTTACTTAATGATAAATTTATGCAATACAATTATTATTATTTTAATGAGTATATTAATATTATATTTTAAATTGCATAAAAATATCATTAAATAAACTTAATTGAGAATAAAATTTTGATATACTTGTACAAATATAAAAAAATTAATACTTTTCCAAAAAATGAAATAATGATATAAATATAAAAATAAATACATATATTATATTAATAATAAGTGAAAAATTATATTTGTTTTAATTAAGATTAATAAATTTAGCATTATAAAATTAAATAAATCTTGTTATAATAATTATGAAAAATGTGATAATTGATCTTTTAATTTTTATTATTTTTTTTAAAAAATATATTTTATAATTAATAATATTTTAAAAAAATTTAAGTAAACAAAAAAATTTTAATAAAAAAATATAGCTGGCAGCGGTTTGTACCGTTACAAAAAAAATAAAAATAAATGGTAAGCAACACTTTAAAATTGTTGCAAAGTAGAAAAAATGAAAAGAAAAATCTACACATCTGTAGCACGGTTGACACAATTTCAACCTGTTTTTGGGCCACTAAAATTTTTTTAATATAATTATCAAATGTCATGTGGCATTTGATAATTAGTTGGACCTAAATAAAAAATGTGTTATTGTAACATGTGTTCCATCTAGGTTAATAATTTTTTTTGGGTATAAGCTCAAATAATTTTTTTTTATATTATCAAAATAGAAAAAACCGAATAAATATTATAGTATTTGTAACAGAGAATTGGGTTTGGTCCAATGGACCCAAACAGATAAAACTGAGTCTGACCTTAAATATATTGATTCAATATTTTAAAATTGATGATAGTATAATAGCCCTGTAAGAACCAAAATATCAAATTTAGGCCTTATTTTTGCAGAATTCATCAGTTTGCTAGTAAACTTACGAGTAAAATTGAGTTTTTTTTTCGTAGAAAAGAGCTTGAATTAATGTAAAATAAAGCAGAACAAAGGTTCAGGATGTTTCCATCCACATCAAAATATACATAAACAAACTACCCAATGCCACGGGGTGTATAGACACCCATTCTGTCAGAATTAAAGGGCATTACAGCAAAAGAAGGGCAGCTAGAAAAGGAAGTGAAATTGCAACAAGATAAAAGAGCTTGTCCAGCAAGAGCATCAGCCAGTTGGTTTCCTTCTCTAAGCACATGCGTAATCCTGTAGGAATTAAAATCTCTGAGGGATGACCTGCAAAAGGATATCATAGGAGCAAGATGATGTGCCGGGTTCAAGGAAAAATCTGTGAGTAAGTTAATTAAAATTTTACAATCCGATTCTATCCATAAGTTCTCCACATCAATGGTTTTTGCAAGCTTGATGCCAAGGAAAATTCCCCAACACTCAGCTAACAAACTGTTGCCGACTCCTAAGAATTGTTGGTAACCAATGATCCAGTTTCCAAGATGGTTTCTAACAGAACCACCTGCAGCCATGGAATTTGTAGTGGGATCGTAGGCTCCGTCTGAATTTAACTTAAGCCATCCTTCTTCTGGGGCAGTCCACCTGATGAGAATGGGGGTACTAATTTGGGGGGGTTTCTCAGTGGTTGTGGCTAGGTAAAAGAACTTCGTGGCATGACCGAGGGCCTCTTTGAAGATATTCGGGGGAAAAATTGGTGCATTTTGAAATGCTTTTTTGTTTCTAGCAATCCAGATGCTCCAAATGCAAGAAATAAAGAGTGTTCCGAAAGAAAAATGATATGGTGAGAGTTCGTTGCAGCATGCCCAAGTCTTGGTCCAAGGTACAAAATCATCAGTAGAGATGAAGAAATTAGGAGGGAAGTGGCAAAATGTCCAGATAGAATCAGCCACTTGACACTCTTTAAAGATATGTTCAGCATTTTCATTCTCTTGGCCGCAAAGAACGCAAAGGGGGTTAACATTAAGACCACGGTGAGCAAGAAGAGAGTTAGAAGGGATAGCATTGTGACTAATAAGCCACATGAAGAATTTTTGTCTAGGATGACAAGAAAGCTTCCAAATCCATTTGAACGAAGTTGCTGAAGCTGACGAGGTAGAGATATTTTCAGAGATGATATGGTAGGCAGATTTTAGAGAGAAAGCTCCATTGGAGTTTGATTCCCAACTCAGTCTGTCTTCTTGATGTCCAAGGGAGTTTCTGGGGGTACCAACCATCATGTGAATGATCTCGCGAGGAAAAGTAAAGGGGAGAAGATACCAATTCCAATTTCCTGTTTCATCTAACATATCTGCAACTTTTAAATTTTCAGCATAAGGGGGAAGAGGACCTAAAAGATGGTTTCTAAGGGGCCCAATCGGAAGCCATTTATCGAACCAGAAAGATGTTTGTTGACCAGAATGGATGATGTGAATAGTGCCCTTTTCCACCACCAACTTTCCTCTGCTGAGGCTTTTGCACAAGAGAGAGTTAATTTTTTTTCACATGAACCGATAATGACAGAATTTGGCCCATGTTAAGTTAGCTTCATTTCTCATGCGCCAGAAAAGCTTTCCCAGGAAGGCTTGATTCCTTTCAAAGGTTTTGAAGAAACCAAGCCCTCCCTCTTTAGTGTCCGTAGCCAAGGTGTCCCATTTAATTAAATGAATCTTTTGGTTGCCACCTGCTGCCTTCCAGAAGAAATTTCTTAGGCACTTATCAATATCTTCACAGAAACCTTTGGGGAAAGGTAGACATTGCATATAAAATGCAAGCAAAGAGGAGCAAACAGCACGAATTAGCGTAGCTTTGCCCATGGGAGAGAGGTATTTTTGACTCCAGGAACAACATTTGGTTTGGATTTTATCTAGAATACACTGGAAGTCATGCTTTCAGTTGGATATTCCTAAAGGTACACCTAGGTAGCTACCTGGGCTGTTGGCTTCTCTGAACCCCAATTGAGAACAAGCGAAAGATTTGATGGGGTTGGGAGTGTTGAGGGAGAACCAAATGGAAGATTTGTGGTGGTTTATACTCATGCCAGAAACAGACATAAAGCTTTTTAAGGTGAGATCGATGGCTTTGATGGATTTTTTATTGAACTTTGCAAATAATAGAACATCGTCTGCGTACAGCAGATGTGATATGGAAATATCTTTAACTTTGACCGGAGTCCACATCTTATTGTCCACTTTTTTGTTTATCATTTGCGTGAGGGCTTCCATACCTAAAATGAACAAATAGGGTGAGATAGGGTCCCCTTGGCGTATACCTCTTTTAGGAAAGAAGGGAGTAGAGGTACAGCCATTAATGATGAGAGAATGTTGGGATGAGGAGAGGCAAGAATAAATGAGGTTATTCCACTTGGGGGGAAAGTGAAAGAGTTGAAGGATTTGACAGAGGAATTCCCACCTTATTTTGTCATATGCTTTTTCTAAGTCCAACTTAATCATCATCCACCCATTGGTGGCCCCTTTCTTCTTCTTGAACATGCTAGTAATCTCTTGAGCAATGATAGTATTATCACTAGGATTTCTACCCGGAATGAAAGCCCCCTGGTTGAAAGAGATGAGATCTGGAAGCGTTACCTTTAGCCGTTTTACTAGAATTTTAGTTACAATTTTATAGATGGTGGTACATAGGCTAATAGGTCGCAAATGATTCACTTCAGTAGGCTGGGAAATCTTTGGGACAAGACAGATCAGAGTCTGGTTCCAATCCGTGGGAATGGATTCATTAACAAAGCTTTGCTGGATATCTTTACAAACTAAATTGGAAACAAATTCCCAACATTTTTGGAAGAATTCGGGTTGAAAACCATCTATACCTGGTGCTTTGTCAGGTTTGAGATCCCAGAGGGCTTCCTTGATCTCAATGGGTGAAGGAGGGTCCGAAGCAAGGTGCTGAGCTGACCCTCTACAGGAGATGGAGTCAGGAGAAAGAGTTTGGAGGGGTTGTAGAGAATCAGGAGAGAAAAGATTCGAAAATTGGTTTTCTATGTGACGCTTAACATCCTGCGGATTGAAAAACCAGTTTCCCAGTTGATCTTTGATAGCAGATATTCTGTTTTCCTCCTCCTTTTGGTGACTGAAGCATGAAAAAATTTTGTGTTTGCGTCCCCCAGGTTTAGCCAATTGATTCTGGATTTAGAAGCCCAAAACTGCTCCTCCATGCGCAGGATATTCATGAATTCCACGTTGAGTTCTTTTTCTAGCTTTCTCAGGAAAGGGTTGGGGGAGAAGGCAAGCGCACGTTGTGTTCCTTCGATTCTACGCAACAGTTTGCTTTTATTTTGAAAAATATTTCCAAAGCATGATTTATTCCATTGGACAGCTTCATTTTTAAGAGAAATGAGAGCTTCAGAGGATGAATTGGAAGCAGTCCAGATTTCTTTTGAGAGTTGCAAAAAATCAGTTTGGTTTAACCAAATTCTTTCACACCTAAAAGGATGGGGGCCTATGGAGGAAGACATGGGGTGTGTGTTTAAAAAGATGGGGTTATGATCGGATTTAACCCGAGGGAGGTGGGTAATTAAGGAAGAGGGGTACAGCGAAATCCATTCTGCATTCCCAAGGAATCTATCTAAACGTTCAAGAACCAGACCTCCATTGGATCTTTTATTAATCCAGGTAAATTTGGGTCCAGAAAAACCCAGATCAGAGAGACCACATGTATCAATGCATTGTCTAAAATCTACTATTCTAGATCTACAAGCATCTCTAGAGCCCCATTTTTCAGAATGACACAGCACCTCATTAAAATCACCACACACTAACCATGGGATATTAACATGTGGGGCTATATTAATCAGGTTATTCCACATAAATTTTCTTCTTTCTCTGATCGGGCTACCATATATGAAAGATAGCAGGGCAAAAGAGTTATGATTAACCTTAGCAATGGCATAGATCTCTTGGAATGTTTGACCGTCTATGCGCATGTTGATTTCGTCTCCCTTCCAGAGAAGCCACAGACCACCAGCATACCCCATAGGGTCAACTTTGCAATGATGGGAGAAACCAAGAGAGTTGATGATGGATGTAGCTCTGTCCCCTCCCACTCTTGTTTCCGTAAGAAGAACTATGTTGGGCTTGTGGCGTCCAACGAGGTCCATGAAGGCACGGCAGAATTTAGAACTTGCAGCTCCGCGAACATTCCATGCTAGAATATTTAATGGCTTCATAAAAGGTATGTATGAACAATAGTTCTGACCAATACTAGCTTCGCTATCATCAGACATGTCTCCTTCGTCTGTATTTCTATGCAGGTCTGATTCCCATTTTGTGAAAGGATCACAAAATATTTCATAGTCCAGAGCGCCCGCTTCGATCCTCATTTGAGCGGTACCCTGAATTTTTGCAGCTTTTAAGTTCCACCCGCCTCTTATGAAGATTCCGTTGTTGCGGTTCCACATCAGTGTTTCCGTGAATGGATTTACCGCCATTGTCTTTCTGCTTATGAGTTGGTCGATGATATGCTCCCTGAAATCCGCATGTTGTGGGATTGGGTGCCATATTCTCGCTGGGGGTGAAACCAAAAGCAGTCCGTTTCGCAGTAATGCTTCCATGTATAACTTCATCTCCACATTGGTGATCTTTTGGAATAGCGCGTCTGCTATTAGGGATGCCCAAGTCTCCATCCACAAGTCTTGTTTTGTCACTGCAACCATCAGATTTTCCCATACCTTTAGGGGGTACACCAGAAGAGATTGTGGGTGGTTGAAGATCTCGTGGTTGCACCGGTAGTTGTTCCACTCCCCAGAGTTCAATCGTGATGGTTGGATGAGTTGTCCTGTGAATCGGCCCAAGTTTGGGATGATCACCGGGTTCTTGGGGAGGATTGCAAAACTCTGGCGGAATGCATTCCTGGCTCTGATTATGTGGCGCCGAACAGCTAGTCGTCGCTGATGGTGGATTGCTAATTGGGAGTTTCGGTTCTGGGGCATTTTGTGCGTAGTCGTGGTTTTTGGCGCTAGGAGAAGGCGAAGGGGTTAGATCTGTGACCACAGAAGAAGGATGTTGTTCTTGATGTGGGATATGCTTTGTTGCTGTGTCATCTGAGCCTCTTAAAAACAAGTCCCCTTTAGCTCTGTCTTATTTTATAAAATTTGAGTTTGACCATAAGACAACAAAAATTGGCTATGGATGAATGTAAACTTATGAGTTAACTCATGGATTTGGGTACTAGAAAATGAGCTACGCACAGGACTTGTGAATCCATCTATTTTATTACTGAATCCAAAGCTTAGACACATTATTTGGAGGCTCCTAAATAATGCTCTTCCCACAAAATCTAACCTCTATAAAAGGAAAATTGGGACTGACTTTTCGTGTCCTAATTGTCTCAACTCTCAAGGGCATTGAAGGCTCTTCTCATCTTTTCCTCTACAGTGTGATTGGGTAAGGGCGGCTTGGTTTAATTTGGAAGCCCTTTCAAATGGCATGTTCCCCAGGGTGACTTAGTTGATATTGGAGGTTAAATTGAAGAAAAATTTCTTTGTTGCAGGATAAAGGGACTGATAGTGAGGAGTCTCTTGCTTTATTTTTCTACTTACTGTGGCAGAAGTGGATTGAAAGAAATAATTTTTTTTTTTTTCTCTTTCGCTGAGATGGTGGTGTTGGTTTTTCAGTTGTTCCATTATTGGGTGGGAGCGTAGGCCTGTTTGTTCTGCGCTTGGTTTTCAGCTTACTTGGTCTACTTGTTCTGTCTTCCAGCTTTGGGCTGGTTGCTGGGTTGGGTTGGGTCAAACACATAATTTATTCAATACAACCCAAATTAGTATCAAAATTGCGTAGTTTTATAAAGAATTTAAATATGAATTTCATAAATTTTTGCAAAAATTACAAAATCCTTCTGAATAATTTTAAAATTTACATAAAGTTCTAGGACCATAATTTTGGAGGACTAAATTGAAAATTATAAAAAAAAATTGGTTCAAAATGAAATTTTGAAAAATATTGGGAAAATGGTGAAATTACAAATTAGTCCTAACTCTAGAAAATGAATCCATTTTAATAAAAAAAATTGTGCGTTCAGTGTAAGGAAGATGAACTTTATAAATTTTTGTAAAAATTATAGAATTCCCCCAAATATTTTTGATATTTACAAAAATATCCCTGGATCATGATATTTGACGACTAAAATGAAAACTACAAAAACTTTTTGGGGTCAAAATGTAATTTTTAAAAAATATGGAAAAATTTGAAAATTGCAAGTCAGTCCAAAACCTGAAAAAAGACTACACTTTAGTCCTAAATTTGAATAACTGAAAAATTATTCTCAATAATTAGTTTACAAATAAAATCATTAATCTTTAATTTTATTAAATTGCTTAATTAGTTATTAGTTTACAAAATAACTTCAAAGGGTGCCAAAGTGTTAATGGAGAATACCACAGGGTACCAAAGTGTTATTTTTTAAATCACAGGGTACCAAAGTAAAATATAACCAAACTACAGGGTACCAAAGTGTAATTTACCCTAAAAATATTATTGATTTATTTCTTTGACTCAAATATTTAACAATTTAATTTGAATTATGTATTTTTTTTCTCAGTTTATCCAATCCAATTAATGTGATTAAAATGATTTTTCTCTTTAGTTTAACTTGTTCTATTTTTATTTTTTGGTAACTAAGTGTTATTTAGATTATTCATCGTCGTTAACGGTGGCTAATTTCTTCACTGGCTTGCAAGCATGATAACTCTATAAATTTAATCTAGGACTTAATTGAAAAGTTTTAATATTATTTTAATGAATTTTGAGCCCAATTTATGTTAGTTGTGTGATTTTTATGTTTTTAGTTAGTTTTTGTTATTTTAGTAATTTTTATAGTTTTTATTATGCGATTTTATTATTTTTAGAGTAAACTAATAATTTGGTCCATGAAAGATCATCGAGCTGACAACTCAGTCCCTGAAAGATTGAAATGTACAGTTTAGTCCGTAAAAGACCAAAACGGACACAATATACTAATTAATCATTTTTTTCGTACTAAATAGTATAATGTTTTAATTCTTTTAAGGACTAAAAAGTATACCTTTTTGATCTTTTAGTAACTAAATGGGCATTTTAATCTTTTAAGGATTGAGTTGTCAGCTCAATGATCTTTCAAGGATCAAATTATTTGTCTACTCTTATTTTTATTACAATCGGTAGAAAAGAATTTTTATATTATATTTTCTTGTTTCATAGGTTAATATTTCTTATTATTTTGGTGGCAAGAAGGCATATGATCTTTTGACATTGATCGTCACTCGTGGTGTCCAATTGTCTCATTTGCGAGAAATTTTCAAATCCATTAAGGTCTTGGCAGATGTTAGAAAATACGAATTTTTAATGAAGATGCCACTGGATCAATGTCAAAAGATCATAATTTTGATTGCAAGTAAGTAACAAAGACATACGCAGAATCTAATGAAAAAACAAAAAACTTCTGTAAAAAGAGATCACATAATTAATAATAGAAAGATACTTATTAGAAAGAAAATATCAGAGAATTGATGAAAACATGATTATTATTTATTAACAATAATAAATAAGTTTCTAAACTACCAAACGGCTATTTGATTGGTTAATTTAGTTTGGCTAAGCAATTTTTTTATGTTTGGTTAATAATTATTTCAAATGGATGTGAATAATTTTTTTTGTCAAAAAAATTTGCTCAAAATTTCATAAAGTGCCTAATAAACACTCCTAACTAGGGCATTCCACTAGGCTCAACCTGGATTGGTGTATTGTTGCCACACTACTATTTAATTTTTGATTTTTTTTAAGTGAAAGAAAAATCTTAGTAAACCAACCATTAAGCACTCTTATAACTTCAAAAGTTTAATTTTTTTTTTTTTTGTATATGGGTTATCAAATTACTGGTCTCAGATACTTGCGTTTATTAAAAATACCCTAGAAATTGGCTTAATTGTAATAATAAATTTGGGTTAATCAAATTTTTATTAGTAATACTAATAACAATATCCCACTAATTACGGTACCATATCTTAAAAGTGAAGTGTAGAACATCCTAACATATATATTGTCTCCTATTTTCTTTTTTACTTAACTAGTTTGAGACCCGTGCAAAGGCTCAAAATTTTTTGTTCACTATCCTGGAGGATTTAATAATGTGATACATTATCTACCAAGAATAAAATATTTGCACAGTCAGTAAAGATAATATGATACTATAATTGACTTAGGGACATTGAGAGTTTTTCTTTAGAGAAATTGATATATGTTATTGAATATTTTATCCCCGAAATTTTATTATTGTCAAGTGAGGCCCTAATTTTTCATATTTTAGTCAATTTCATCTTAACCTTTTATTTTAATCAAATATTGACGACAAAATCTATGTGGCTAACAATATACAATATAAAATTGTTAGAAAAAGAAGCTTAGATCCTAACATAGATTAAAAAATAGCATGCAATCTGTCGTTAATATATTAGGTTCGTCTGATTCTCTCTCATTTCCCTTCCCTGATTTCGAACAATAGGTTCGTCTGATTCTCTCTCATTTCTTCTCTCTTCGCTTTCGTTTGTATATCTGTTTTTGCGGTTGTCTGCATTTGCTGCGTGAGTTCCTTTTGATTCTTCCTTATTTCATTTGTATTTCTGTTTTTGCGATTTTATTCTGGTCAGATGTCCGATTTTTATTTTGGTTTAGTGGTCTTTAGTGGTTTTTTTTTGCTCAGATGGAGATGGCAAATGACACACGGAGGGCAACCCCAACTACACCACGAAGGGCAACGCCGACTACCCCCCAGAGGGCAACGCCGCAAACCCCCCGGAGTGTTGGGAATTGTAGGCGCCTAACGCAGCGGAAGCAAATATAAAATAAAATAAAACACGCTAGGTCCTAAAATTCCCGAACGGATCCGCTAGTAGAATTTAAAACTTTTAAGATTGTGGTATACCTCACGAGTTTCAGTCGGATGGTTGAACAAGACGTCTCCCAGAAGTCCACTCGCAGTGTCCTTCCTCTGCCAGTAATCCACACGAACAGTTTCTTCGGGCACCAAGGTGCTAGCCTCACAAGAACTCCTTCTTGGTTTAAACTCCAAAAGGTGGCGCAAGGAGAATTCCCACAAGAACTCCTTCTTGTATTTCCTTCTCTCACAAACCCTAATTTTTGGCAACCACAAATCGAATTGCCTAACTCCTTAGGCCAAGTCGATTTTACCTTCTCAACTCTTGAGAACCAAAAATTTCCTCACTTGGAAACTAGGGTTTTTGAAGGAGGCGATTTTTCTATCTCTCTCAACAAGGAGGACGAAAATTGCACAATTGAATTCTCACTCATGGCTTAGGCGCCTAGCACCTTAGTTTTAGCATATATATATAATTATTTTTAGGGCATTATTATAATTCTAAATTATAATAATAATGGCTTCATGACTTAAATTTTAATTTATAATATTACCATAATATTAAATTTAAATTCAAATCGTAATCTTAGAGAATCAATTTGAGAGATCAAATCTCTCCATGAGATTCTCCAAGATGGCGCCATGTTGCCCTAAATTAGCTTTGGAATTTTATAAATCAAAAACCTTCCTAACTCTTAGGAAGTCATGATTCACCAAAGATCCTGATTTGAGATCTCATCCAAATCTTTTGAATTCAAATCTTTTGATATCTCCATCAAATCTTTTGAATTCAAATTCATGACTTAAATTAATAAAACAATTTTATTAACTTAAAATGCTAAAAGAGGCGCCACCCTCATGCCAATATTAGGGAATTTTATAATTCAATAATTTCCTAACTTTTAGGAACCTTATCTGAATTATTTTTCCTTAATATTTTAATTGTAAATAATTAATCCAAATTAATTATTTAACAATTATTATATTTAAATTTGTCTCACAAATTTAAATACTTCACAACTGTAGATCAATTAAGACAAGACATAATGTCCCAGACATTTCCTCTTTGTCTTAAATCGTGCCACCGGAGTGACCCACGAATTAACCCTAATTCGTGTCCCTTTTAAACGGTGTCCTGTTCCTGCTCGTGTGTGACCCAGCAGGCCCCACGTGAAGTTGGCAGTAGGTCATCCCCATGACCTACAAGTCGTGAGCGGACTCTAGCAAGCCATCACGACTACCCAAAACACGTGAGTTATCGGTTTTTACCAAAACCGACTTAACCTTAGTACCTCCATGGCACCGACCCTATTGTTCTGCGATATCTTGGTTATGGATCAGGCACGGGAAAGTCATCCATGATCCAAACCTTTACTTTCTCGATCTCCTTGAGTAAGTCCCAATATCTAGCATGGCCATGCATTTCCTGGACAGACTCATCGAGGGCGCCAGTAAGATATCTCCCAATTTAATGGGGAACAAAATCCCAATTTTGGTCAGTCCACATTCCTCAGCACGGCAATCAACCAAACCCGTACTTAGCCCTTATGACTACCCTGTTACGGGCAGCGTTAGACTAAGCCAAAGTCTGACAACTGCAACGCCGGAATAATGATGACCTCAGGTCTAAGGCGTCGTGACAGGTGTACAGGAGAGGCAAGCTGATGACTAAACCCATGCAGGACTCTCCGGGTCATGTCCAGCAACTCGTAACCACCTTACGTAATTGCACCATGACTCTCGTACCAACATCTAGTGTATGCATCTCTATGCATCGAGGTCATGTTGGTCTTAGTTCATTTCAAGTTCCCACTTGAATGAGCGACCAGGGACAGTTTAGATTAATTATCTCATAATTAATCATGGACTGTTATCATAGTAAACATGCTAATAATATGATAACCATTAATTTATCTCCATAAATTAATTGATATGTTCACAACATATCTATAAAATGATTGGCCCTAGGGCACAATCTCCAACACGGAGGACAACGCCGACTAACCCCGGAGGGCAAATGACACACGTCCTCTGTAATTTTAAATCCACTTAAATCATTTAACTCCACTTATTTATGCGTTGATTTTTTGGGAGTGGATCCTCAGCTCTCTCTACTGTCCTAACATCCTATCCAACCATGAAATCTGAACACCCTTCATTGGGAGTGGATCCTCAGTTGTAGTAATTAGGTACTGTCTCTGCTGTCCTAACATCCTATCCATCCATGAAATCTGAATGCCCTTCATTGTTCCACCTGTCAAAATTTTTTTTTCAGAATTCCACACAATCAAACTCTCCAGGATGTCACACACGGAGAGAGAGGATTGGCGGATACCTTCCGAGGAGGGGTAATCAGTGTTACAATCCGGGTGGAAGGTATCCGCCAATCCTAGAGAGTGTCCGAGGAGGGGTAGTCGGTGTTACGATCCGGGTGGAAGGTATCCGCCAATCCATGAGAGTGTCCGAGGAGGGGTAGTCGGTGTCACCATCTGGGTGGAAGGTGTCCGCCAATCCCTGAGAGTGTCCGAGGAGGGGTAGTCGGTGTTACCATCCGGGTGGAAGGTATCCGCCAATCCTCGAGAGTGTCCGAGGAGGGGTAGTCAGTGTTACCATCCGGGTGGAAGGTATCCGCCAATCCTGGAGAGTGTCCGAGGAGGGGTAGTCGGTGTTACCATCCGGGTGGAAGGTATCCGCCAATCCTGGAGAGTGTCTGAGGAGGGGTAGTCGGTGTCACCATCCGGGTGGAAGGTATCCGCCAATCCTGAAGAGTGTCCGAGGAGGGGTAGTCGGTGTCACCATCCGGGTGGAAGGTATCCGCCAATCCTGGAGAGTGTCCGAGGAGGGGTAGTCGGTGTCACCATCCGGGTGGAAGGTATCCGCCAATCCCTGAGAGTGTCCGAGGAGGGGTAGTCGGTGTCACCATCCGGGTGGAAGGTGTCCGCCAATCCTGGAGAGTGTCCGAGGAGGGGTAGTCGGTGTCACCATCCAGGTGGAAGGTATCCGCCAATCCTGCAGAGTGTCCGAGGAGGGTATCCTGTAAAACTTCAGTTAATATTTTAGACTGATAACATTTGGTCTTCTACTTGCTCTTTTGTCCCAATGCCAGGTGTGTCAATATACCTTTTTCATTAATGTCAGGTTCGTGGAAATTGGCAAGATGCAATTAGATATATGAAAGTTAATGGCTTCCAAATTTCATTAACTTTGGAGTTAGTTAGGTACCCTTTTTGTTGAATTAAAGTAAAGGAAATTATTCAGAAAAAGTTTCTGGTTTTATATTTTCTTCATAGCCCCACTTACAACAGCACTTGAAATAGTTCAAGCACTCTCTATAGAAATATTCTTGTAGGCAAGTTATTGCCAGAATGCATGTAAAACTATATTTATTGCAATAGAAGAGGACCATAAATTAGAAATAGAACAAAATTTGGGTTATCTTTTGATAAAAACAGAACTTCACTCCACTACTTGTTTCTTTTCAAATTAAATCTTCAAGGAATAATATTCAATCATATGAATGTCACAATAGATGCATAAAGTTTCAGTAACTCAAACAAATAACACTATATATCGAGTATCAACAATGCCATTTAAACATTCAGAATGATGGTAAACTTGCAATATCTCATCTTAACAAAAAAGGAAGTTCACAAATAAAAAGGATCAATTTGATAGAAAATAAAAGAACTGAAAACTGAAACAAAATTTATGTTTGGGAGTGGATCCTCAGCTGTCTCTGCTGTCCTAACATCCTATCCAACCATGAAATCTGAACGCCCTTCATTGGGAGTGAATCTTCAGTTGTAGTAATTAGGTACTGTCTCTGATGTCCTAACATCCTATCCATCCATGAAATCTGAACGCCCTTCATTGTGCCACCTGTCACAAATTTTTTTTTTTCAGAATTCCACACAATCAAACTCTCCAGGATGTCACACACGGAGAGAGAGGATTGGCGGATACCTTCCGAGGAGGGGTAATCAGTGTTACAATCCGGGTGGAAGGTGTCCGCCAATCCTGGAGAGTGTCCGAGGAGGGATAACCATAATAAAACTGAAAACATAAACATTGCAGATGGTAGATAAGGGAAGCTAACAGTACCCAAAGAAAATTCCAGATTCCAAGCCATAGATGATTTCCTCAACAACATCATATTCCATCTGTGTCAGGGGCAAAAGCTAAATTGTGACATTTGATTTCTTTTATTTATTTAAAAAGGAAAAAGAGTTCATAAAGCCAGATGCATTAATATAACAAAGAGGTACCTTCAAGAGGGGAAATTTTATAGAAATTATGTCTATCATCTGCTAAGTCTCTTGTTCCCTCCTTTGACGTTTGCAAATATGAAGCCATAAATGAAGAACAGTGGCTCAGAAGTTTTGTGTGAAAATGGAATGGAAATGAGGAATCGGAAGCTTACCTCGCAAACTGAGTCGGCTGGAATCAGAATCGGCTAACAGAGGTAATTTGGAAGAAATGAAAAATGGTGATTTGTGTTGCAACGACGGTGGCCGTAATCGAAAACGAAGCTGACCGGAACTTTTCTTCAGAGTACAGATGACGAAGACGAAGAGGAAGACGATTTTTTGTTCAGATCGGTGAGTCATCGGAAATATCTTCCCTAAACAGTGAAAGAGACCGTTGACTTCGCCGTCCATGCCCTGAAGCTGGAAGTTTGGCCGGCGGTCGAGCGAAAGGCGTCGTTTTGGGAAGCAACGGCAGAAGAAGAAGAAGAAGAAGAAACGGTGGGAGAAGCGGAGGAGGAGAAAGAAGAGAGACTGAGCGGCTGTGAGTTAGAAGAGAAATTTGAAATTTGAAATTTGATGGAGGTAATTGAAATTGAGATCTGAAATTGAGATTTGAATGGAAAAGAAATTGGGGAGACACGTGAGAACTGAAAAATGATGTTGATTGTAATTTGAAAGACGCGAAGTAAGATGCGAAGGACAACATTGGCGCGAGAGGAAATTTGAATGGAAAATGAGGTACGTGTCAAGCTATGAGGAACTTCGATTTTGCAACTTCTATTGAGGAGGCGACATGTGTGTTGTCAAATGCTTAAAATGTAGAAGATTAAGATTTTAAAAAAAAAAAAAAAACTGTTGGGACGTTGTTCTAGACTTCTGGATAGGAAGGAGGAGGTTGACAAATGACAATACATAAAAGCAAGGCCAATCATTTTCAACAGATTAGATAAAGAAATTCATTTAATTTAAACTTGAAAGTGATATATCCAGTCCTCAATTACATAATAAATTTATGATATTTAATTTATATACCCCAAATTGTTAGGAGTTTTTTTTTTTTGGAGAGAAGAAACATGGAAGCTCTCATATTTTTTTTTTCTTTTTTCTCATGAACTTTGTTTCATTCATAGCTCCATTAATTCAAATAAAAGAGGGGCCTATAAATAGGCTTACAATACCAACCGAAAAGGAGAAATTCTCTCACAAAGATGATAGCTACTACCAAACTCAATAAAATAAATAATTTAAACAAATTAATCCCCTAATACTAGGTCAAACTCAGAAAAAGCTCAACAACTCTTTTTCAAATTCTGAATTTTTATTTACTTCACTAATATTAATAATCTTAATTTATTCCTAAATCCTAACAATTCCTCCCTTAAACTGAAATTTCTTCACAAGAAAATTCAGTTTAATTCATAAATCTTCAAGTTTTCCTTGGATCATTTGTTTGAAGCTTCAATGATGCACTTTGTCATCATTAACCTATTTGGAGCACCATCTCTCCAAAAACATCAAATTTTGTAAGCTTCTCACAAACCATCCACTTCTTCTTTTCTCCCTTCTTGTGCAACGTTCACTTGCTCATCTTCTTCGAACCAATTCTTTCACCGAGCTCTGACAATTATCCAACACAAATTTCAAAATTCTAATGTAATGGCGAGGATTCGATCCTCCCACTAGCAAAATTCTTTGTAGCAACATCATCTCAATATTTGAGAGATGTACTACTCTACCCTACTTCACAAGCTTTCAGGAACTAAAGCTCTCATTCATAGCTCCATTAATTCAAATAAAAGAGGGGCCTATAAATAGGCTTACAATACCAACCGAAAAGGAGAAATTCTCTCACAAAGATGATAGCTACTACCAAACTCAATAAAATAAATAATTTAAACAAATTAATCCCCTAATACTAGGTCAAACTCAGAAAAAGCTCAACAACTCTTTTTCAAATTCTGAATTTTTATTTACTTCACTAATATTAATAATCTTAATTTATTCCTAAATCCTAACACAAACTTCTATTTATATGGGACAAAAATATGTTCCAACAAACACGACAGCATTGTTTTTTGACATATGGGCACCACGAATATGTTTCTTTATTTTTTACTAAATAATAATACTGTTAAATAGAACCTGGGCAAGAATCTTACATATACCGCCAACATTTGAAGAAATTAAATTATTCAATTTAAAAAACAAAAAAATTCTTTTTTTAAGTAAACTTTATTAAGAGTATCTATCATGGATAGGGGTGTTCAAAGGTTGGATTGGATCGGTTTGGACAAAATTTTTCAACCGAACCGAACAAATTGGATGACAACCAAAGTCATCCAATCAATCCAATCATTTTGAGCCATCCAAACCAATCCAAACCGACTTCAATCGGTTTGGATTGAAGTCAATGCATATTAATCTCTAATTTTATAACAAAATCAATATACCACCTAAAACATTGTCTTAGTCAGCAAACTTTTTTGTTTGATAAAAAATTGCTAGCTTCTATTTGTCTTCATATCTCCTCTTCTTCAAGATCAACTTCGTCTTTTTGTCCAATTGTTTCTTGAAGGCCATAATAATCAACTTCATCTAACCTTGAGTCCTCCATCTATTTACATAGAAAAAGAATTACAAAGTGAAGTTGCAAAATAAAAACTGAACAAATTTAACAGAAATCAAAGGTTTTCTTAACTAAAATAAACAACAGAACTCATCTTATTTTGAATAGATACATAGAAATTATAGTTAGTTAAATCTTACCATTATCATTCAAATTTTGAATAGATACATAGAAATTATAGTTAGTTAAAATTTAATACTCATCTTATTTAATCTTATCGTTATCATGTTTAAATCCAAATTTTGAATCAGGTTCTATTTTTGACAAAAAGGGAAAGGTAGTAAGAACAATATACACAGAAATGGCATCCACATTGACTGAAATGCATGCATGTTTCTATATCCTAATAATCTTGTCAGTTACTACTGAAAATCAAAGTACTAATTACAAGCAACCACTTATTCAAGACTCTTTATTAAAGAAGAGTCCCCAAATACCTTGTGCTTCTTCTTGCAGCTAGCAAATTTGTGCTTAAGGACTGTTCCAAGAAATATATACACAGAAATTGCATCAACATTTACAGATCAATGCATGTTTCTAGCTATATCCTAATAATCTTGTCAGTCACTAC
>QANZ01003909.1:100394-152510 GCA_003254925.1 Chamaecrista fasciculata
GAATTCTATTTTCATTTCAAAATTTTCAATATTTAAGAAATATGTTTGTTTTATAAAGTTAAAAAATCGTTTTCATTCATATTTAAATTATGTTAACTTGAATAACGCTAATTTTTATATGTTTTTAAGTTTGATTATAGCTAAATGATGATATTAACATGATTAAATAGTTTACTTTTGTGTAATGTTGCAAAATATCATAAGTTTGTTTTTGGAAATACTGGAAACGTCTTTTTGACGTTTCCTGTTTTCAGCCTGTTTCAGAAAATGTTTCCAGAAAACATTTCCAAAAAAACTGTACAAAACACGTTTTCAGTCATATTTCCTGTTTTCAGTGAAAATGGAAACAGGAAACAGGGCAACCAATCAGACCCTAACTATTTGGTTGTCCTGTTTTCTGTTTTCATTTTCACTGAAAACAGGAAATATGACTAAAAACGTGTTTTGTATAGTTTTTTTGAAAATGTTTTCTAGAAATATTTTCTGAAACAGGCTGAAAACGGAAACGTCAAAAAGCCGTTTCCAGTATTTCCAAAAACAAACTTGTGATATTTTACAACTTTACTCAAAAGTAAACTATTTAATCATGTTAATATCATTATTTAGCAATAATCAAACTTAAAAGCATATAAAAATTAAGGTAAATTGCAGTTCGGTACCCTGTGGTTAGGAGCTGTTCCACTTTGGTACCCTGAAAGAAAAATTTTTGCAGTTTGGTGCCCCGTGGTTTGCTCCGTTAGCGAATTGGTCCCTTGTTTATTATTTCCGTTAGGATTTAACGACAAATGTGATTGTGACCACGTTAAAATGTCAAAAACCTCCCAACAAATCTTCTCTTATGCGTTTAAGTCCTTTCCCTTTCTTTTTCATAAGATTTCTTTTGAATAGGTCCTGATTTAATTATACTTTAATCCCAAAAGTTTATGATCTTTATCAAAATAGTCCTTAGTATCACAAATATACAGCTGATGGACCAAATTTACTTAGTATTTTTGGAATCAAATTAGAACTTGCTAAGATACCTATTTGTAAAATTTGTAAAGTTCCACAGGTATATTATTAATATGACCCAAACGTATGAGCAAAAGGTTGAATTTGGCCAAATTTACTTAGTATTTTTCCTTCTTGACAGATGCAGACCATGACAGAACTAGACCAAGAAACACAATGAAGAAGAAGGGCCCCCACATATCCCAATCTCTCAAAGCCTTTTCGGGGTCTTCGCGATAGGGGTTAGGAAACACGACGAGCTTCAGAATTACTAACAATTCTCGACAGATCCCTCTTGATGGTGTCCCATACGAGCTCCGTGAGTGTATTAGGCGGCGAACCAAACCCAGAAGAAGCAATATTGGGCCGATCATTGGTCGGAATTGTAGGCGGAGGAGGAGGCAGCGGTGATCAGCCCAAAAGTGAACAAGTTATTTAACCATCTTTTGGTATGTTTATAATAATAATATATTGGAATTAGACTAATTAATATTCTAAGGGCAACACTGAGGTATGGTGGAATAAAGTGGATAAAAAGAGTTAATTAGTATTATTTATTATACTTTATAAATAGGTGCTACTTAATAGTTTATTCAGTGTTTCAGATATCCAAATAGGACCAAACCAAGAGGGAGATATCAGAATATTCCAGAAAATCACGTTGAGCACAAAAAATCTTTGCACACGTGCATTTTTCTCATGTAGATTTAGTACGGCAAGGATTCTTTTGAATTGGATGTACTTGTTACTGCAGAAAAAGTAGACCCTTTTTTTTTATAATGAAAAAAAAAAGTTTTTCTTTTTTTTGGTAGAAAAAAGTTGACCATTGAATATGTAAGGAGATGATAGTGAAGGAACTGGGAAGCATCTTGGATGACGTCATCGGCGTGCCTGAGATTAGAAGGACTTGCTTAGGTTACGGGTGCTGGTTGTCTTTTTTGTGCTGTGTTTGTGTCGTTTAGGCGTTTTTGTGTGTTTCTCTGTGTGTATGTACACATATAATAAAGGAAAAAGAAAATATAATTAAACAAATAAAGAAAAAAGAATTTAATATTCTTTCTGGCTGCCTTGCAGCCCTTATTTTACCAAAAAAAAAATGTAAATGTAAAGGAAAAAGAAAAAATAATTAAATAAATAAATAAGTGTGTATGTATACATATGATTGTTAGATTATTTTTTCATATTTTGTTGTTAACTTGTTATCTTTCAATATTTCTCTTTTCAATGGCCGTAACAATAAAATAAAAATATATATATGATTGTAAAAATAATTTAAATAAAAATATGGGTAAATTACATTTTGGTTCCCTGTGGTTTGATCATATTTCACTTTGATACCCTGTGGTTTGAAACCTGACACTTTGGTACCCTATTGTATTCTCCATTAACACTTTGGTATCCTTTGGGGTCATTTTATAATTTTAACCATAACAAATTTTGCAAAAATTAAAATAACATAGAAATTTAAAAAACCTTATTATTTGGTCCATGATTTTATATCAATTCAACAAATCGGTCCTTAAATAAGTAAAATGTATGTCTCTGCCCATAAAAAATTACATTCATTAGCGATTGAGTTTGTCTCTCAAATTTAGTGACAAAAAAAATAAATCCAGGGATCAAAATAGAATAATCTTTACAAATTCAGGGACCAAATAATTTATCTTCAACTAACAACAAATAATTAAGAAAAATTTGGTAAGTAATTTCAACATTATACTGTACATAAAAAAGATAAGATAATTATTTTTAAAAAAAATTAATTTGTTTGAAAGAATAATACCAATGTTACGAAAAATGGACTGGACCGAATGGTTGAACTGGTCCGACCAGAATCCTAAAGTGAAGACGACTCGGTTTGAATCATTGGATCGCTTTGAACCAGGGTGAACTAATTATATGGGTTTGTTAAAATTGTATAGAGGTAAAATTTGTAATTGATAATGGAATGAGATGGAGATAATGAAATGAAATTTTGGTGTTTGGTTGTAGTTTTATGAAATGAAATAGTAATCAAATTGTCTTGGAATTTGTGCTAAAAAATAATATTTGCAATGAAGGTTGGAATTCTATTTTATGGAATGAAATGAAGGGACCAAAATGAAAATAACATGGAAATTTTAAAAAAAAAAACCTATTATTTGGTCCATGATTTTATATCAATTCAACGAATCGGTCCTTAAATAAGTAAAATGTATGTCTCAGCCTGTAAAAAATCGCATTCATCAATGATTGGGTCTCTCTCTCAAATTTAATGACAAAAAAAAATAAATTCAGGGACCAAAGTAGAATAATCTTTACAAATTCAGGGACCAAATAATTTATCTTCAACTACCAACAAATAATTAACCAAAATTTGATTAATAATTTCAATAGTATATTGTACATAAAAATAAGATAATTATTTTTTAAAAACAATTTAATTTGTTTGAAAGAATAATACCAGTGTTATGAAAACTGGACTGGACCAGATGGTTGAACCAGTCCGACCAGGACTCGAAAGTGAAGATCACTCGATTTGGACTATTGGATCATTCAGAAGGTTGGACCGCTTTGTACCAGTCAAAACTGCTTTGAACTAGGTTAGACTATGACCCGGAGCGATTTTCAGAAAATTGAACGGTCACTATTTTCTATGAAAAAAGCTTTTTTTTTTTTCTTTTTTTTTTTAATTTTTCGTTGATTTTATGGATCAATTGTAAGAAAATAATATGAAACCTGATATAAAATATCATAAACTTATTAAAATAAAAAAAAAAAAACTCATTTTTTTCTATTTCAGTTTTACTAACCTAATAATTTAATAACATGAGGTTTTCTTTTTCTTTTTTCTCCTAGTCATGAAGTTTTTTAATTATTTAAATTCAATTTGTTCATTACTTTCTTAGCATTGCGTTGACGTACGCAAGTTAGTTATAATTACCTACACAATTATTGGGGAATGAATAATGAGTTCAAACTTCAAACTTTGAATGAGGATTAGCTTGTAGCTAGCTTCTTGAATAGAAGATGTTGTCTTTCGTGCAAAATTAAAAAAAGTGATATTGTGATTATTGTCAATAAATTTATATAATAAATCGAGTAAATTAATAATTTTAGTCCATAAAAGAATATTAAATAAAAAATTTGATTATTTAAATATTGGAATAAACACAATCTAATTCTTGAAATATTCAAAAGGTATATTCATTAATCATTTTCTGGATACCGTCAAAATTAAAGAGTATACCATTTGTGGAGATGTTGAAGCTATTCTTTTTTTGGCCAATAAAGAGTTGAAGCTTATGTATAATTTTAATCATATGTAAAAATTTCATGATGCCTATAAAAATATGTAGAAGTGGAGTTCTTTTTTTAATTTTCTGGTGCTAACGCGAAATTTAATGGTCCACGTCAGCAATTAACATGTCAATGGGCACTGTAACGGTCTAACTCAACATTTTTGAAACGGCTGGGTGACGAAAGGATAAAATTGTAATTAGTCATACAAATTCGAGGATCAAAGTTGTGAATACAATTGATTTTTTTTCGAGTTGCACACACATAAAAATTCAAGGATTAAATTGTAGGGATGACAATAGGTAGAGTACCTCATGGTTTTGCCACTATCCATATCCGAATCTGTTTATCATAACTAATATCTTATCTTATCCTTATCCAATAAATTAATATTCATAATTATACTCTAACCGGTATCCGACGGGTACTCAAAATATCTTAAAAAAATATGAATATGGGTAAGATATCCTATTTTATAAATTGAACATATTGGGTACCCGATATCCATTATCCATCAACTAAAATAAATAAATAAAATTATTATTGATTTATATTTTAAATTTGTTTTTTAATGTAAAGAAATTAAATATAAAATAACAAAAAATTGATTATATAAAAAATATATACACAAAAATAATTAATTAAATTTAAACAATTATATATATAATATTGAATTATTGAATGTTAAATATAAAAATTAAAAATAGGTTATCGAATTTCAGATACCCTAACTATCCGATCATTTCAAACAGATATATAGTATCTGAGGGCAATATCAGTATCTTACCAATATCCGAAAAATATTTGATTTTTGCTACCCGTACTCAATCCGTTATCTGGTATCTGACGGATACCAAACAATTTTTCCAGACGGATATGGATGAGTATCCTAAATATCCAAAGAAATTGTCATCCCTATTAAATTGTCAGGAACTATAAAATTCAGTGACTAAAAGGTTAGTTTACTTGTAGTTGTTGAATAGAATTGCATAAAAATTTATAAATTATACACATAGGAGTAGAAATAGATTGTCTTTGGGTCAAATTCGGAAATAGAAAATATTAATTTAATATAAATTTAGAGACAAAAAAGTAAAATTAGATTAATTTTAAGGACTAAATTGTCTCTAACGACCAAATAGTTAGCAATTAAAATATTGTAAGGATTAAATTATATATTTTAATTACTCAATATAATGACAAATTAATTATTTTTGTATAAATTCAAACACTATGAAATAATTTCTCACTTCAAGCAATTAAGAAGTCAATAAATTGTGTATAAAAAGAAAAAAAAGTTAATAAATTCATATAAAAATAATTTAGTAATAAACTGACAAATATTTTACTTTAATTAAAAAAACACTTTCATTAATTTTCACGAAAGGCATAGAAGAAACGGATTATATATATATATATATATATATATATCTTNCCAACAGTGAGACGCTTTCAAAAGTTAGGGGACCAAAATTGCAACAAAAAAAGTTAGGGGACCAAATTGAGACCTTTACGAAAGTTTAGGGACCAAAATTGCAACAAAAAAAGTTAGGGGACCAAATTGAGCCCTTTACGAAAGTTAGAGGACCAAAATTGCAACAAAAAAAGTTAGAGGACCAAATTGAGACCTTTGCGAAAGTTATGGGACCAAAATTGCACTTAAGCCAAAAATAAATCAAGACCATGAAAAACACTTATATTTATGTTTATATACCAAATTTCGAAAACAACTCTAATTTCAATACAAAAGAACTTTATTAAGCGATTTAAAGCTTATAATCCAAAAGCATCCCTTCTAGAATTATTTGCAATTTCAAAGTTTGTGGCTTCTAATTTTGATTTAATTTCTGTTTGATATTTTTCTTTAGCTAGGAGACTCAGACCAACCAACCAACCGGGCATAGTACTTTTCCTTTTTTTTTTTTTTTTTTTTTTTTTTTCATTNTTTTTTTTTCTTTTCTGTTAAATTTCTGCTTAATAGTTGTAAGATAATGTAAGCCTTATCTCTGACCAATAAATTTATAACATGAGGTTTTTTTAATTTCTTTTTTCTATTCATGAGTCATGTCGTTTTCTAATTATTTAAATTAATGTGTTCATAGCTTTCTTAGCATAACAGTGGTTCAATATTGACATACCGAAGTTAGGTACACAATCAAATAGTGAGTTCAAACTACAAACTTTGAGTCAGGATTGGAGTCGTAGCTTAAGAAAGTGATATTGTCAATGATAAATTCACATAAAACTTCTCTAGTCTTTTATTATTAAAATAAGGTAAATTATATTTTGGTATCTTGATGTATGAACCGATTTCATTTCAGTACCTTATTTTTCCAAAAGTGATATTTTGGTACCTTGTTCTATTCATCGTTAACACTTTAATACACAATTTTTTTCTCAGTTACCTCTTGACGGAAAAAAAAACACGTGTAGGTCATATGCATAGTAAAAAACACGAAATACATTATCATAAACTTAGATTTTACGATTCAACCTCCAAAAAACACAATTCAAAATGTACTTGAAGGCATATGATTTCGTATTTTTTTGACCATATACGTGATCTGCACATGCTTTTTTCCGTCAAAAGGTAACAAAAAAATTTTTTGGATACCAAAGTGCTAACGACGAATAGAACATGATACTAAAATGTTATTTTTAAAACATCAAAACACCAAAGTGAAAGCCGTCCATACCTTAGGATATAAAAGTGTAATTTAACTTTAAAATATATCACATATTCACATGCTAAATATATGTATCTATATATAAATTGAGCCACATGGTTGATGCATGTTGGACCAAAAAGGCAAAAATAATAAATCGTTGAATCGAGGGGTCCCACAGCAAATAAAAATAATTTTCTCGTCTCTATATATAGAACTTAATCGTGCTTCTACATCCAAGTCATTCTCACTTACGTCGTCGTTTTGATTGCTTCACAGTTCACAGAATCAGCCTTCCTTCTTCTACATTCAACCATGGCTTCCCAATCCCTCATTATCTTCTTCTTCCTCTTCCTATCTTTCTCTCCTCTCATCATTTCCGGCACCGGCGATTTCGGTACCCAGCTCGATCCAAAACTGCTCGGCCTGAATAAGAAAGAGAAGCTGACCCAGTTCAAATTGTACTGGCAAGACATTTCCAGCGGGAAAAACCAGAGCAACGCCGTCATCATAAATTCGACAGAAAGTTCGAGCCCATTCTTCGGAAGGACGGTGATGATCGACAATCCTCTGACATTGGGGCCGAACATGAGCTCGAAATTGGTGGGGAAGGCCCAAGGATTTTACGCTTCGGCAGATCAGACCGAAACAGGGCTTCTCATGGTGATGAATTTCGTGTTCACAGAGGGCAAATATAATGGAAGCAGCATCGCGATTTTAGGGAGGAACGCCGGATCGGAAAAAGTGAGGGAGATGCCGGTGATCGGAGGAAGCGGTGTTTTCCGATTCGCGAGGGGATATGTCAAAGCCACCACCTATGGTTTCGATCTTAGCACAGGGGATGGCACTGTTGAGTATAATGTCTATGTTCTTCATCATTGATGAGATTTTTAAGATATCTTTTGGGGATTTGTTGTTTTGTGGATTTTTTAGATTTTCAATCTTCTGTTACACTATGAATTCGTTAGACATTTATTGTGGGAATAAGTTATTTGTATCAAATCAAAATTGTATTGAGTTTGTCTTTTCTTATTGGTCACTTTTCAAAGTTTAATAAATTTGTTTACATGTATCAACCTAAGAAAAATTATGTGCATTTTAACTTTTTTGCTAAATTATATTACAGAAAAATCAAACGACATTTATAATTACGGAGAGAACTAAAATCTAATAATACATAGGAATAATAATTTGTAAACAAAATTGAATTCAAGAAAGCAAATTAGGTTAAAGTGGAGGGTCTTGCCTACGTAGGTAATGCCATGGTAGATAAAAAATAAATCAGGGATGTTTTATTTATCCAGTCATCTTGTCATATGTTAAATTCAGAAAAAAAAAATTGACACATAAATGAAAAAAAGGCAAAACACTCTTTCGTGCCCCTAACGTTTGCGGTGATTTTCAGCTATGCCCCTAACGTTTCATTTGTGTCAGTTGTACCCCCAATGTGAAACGTTAGTTTCAATTATGCCCCCAGTTTCAATCATCCACAAAAAAAAAACATAATTTTCGCACGATTTGAGCTCAGTTTTGATTAGATTTTATATGGGTTTTAATTTTCGGACATCCCAAACTTGATTCAATGAATCAATTTCAAAGATTAAGCTCAAAATAGCCCCAAATTCGAAGAAAATTGAACCCGATGAACCCCAAAAAGGACCAAAACGAAATGTAGCAAAATGAAGCATTTTTCTCAAAATTTCCATGTGCAAAATGATCTTTAGGAGCTGAAAATGAGTACCCACAAACTCATTTATCAAAACAAACTGAAATAAACACGGATCGAAGCTCAAAAGTTCCGAAAAACGGTACACTAACGAGGGTGAGGGCATAATTGAAACTAACGTTTCACCATGGGGGCACAACTGACACAAATGAAACGTTAGAGGCATAACTGAAAATCACCGCAAACGTTAGGGGCATGAAAGGGTGTTTTGCCTAAAAAAATTGACACATCAGCATTGAGTCAAACTTGGGGGCATAATTGAAACTAACGTTTCACATTGGGGGCACAACTGACACAAATGAAACGTTAGGGGCATAACTGCAAATGACTGCAAACATTAGGGGCACGAAAGTGTCTTGTACCATTATTATAATTGTCACCGATTTGATCTCTGGGTCGAATCTAAGGACCAAAAAAATATAAATTCAATATAAATTTAGAGACTAAATAGTATAAATTTAGTATAAATTTAAGAACTAAAAAATATAAAATTAATTCAAATTCAGAAATCAAGTAGTATTAGTTTAATACAAATTCAAGGATCAAAAAGTATAAAATTAGTTCAACTTCAGACACCAAATAATATTAACTTAGTACAAATTTTGTATTAATTATTATCTTTTTTTTGATATAAAAGGAAATGCATTAAAGATAGAATAGTTCATAAAGATAGATGGAATAGTCAAGGAACATGCTCCTTACTATTCCTAAAAGAAAGACAGGACATAACATCAAATAAACATAACTGATAAAAAAAGAAGGCTGGAAATTAAAGATAGTTTGGGGGATTAAAGAGACACGCCCCCAGTTTGCAAGTGAATCTGCAGGTTGATTAACTTCACGGAAGACATGTTGAACCTTAGCATCTTCAAACTGTTGCAGGCATAACCTGCAGTTTTTAATAAGGGAAGAAAGGCGATGATGTGAGGTAACATTAATATCAGTAATAAGGTCAACAGCAGTTTTGGAGTCTGATTCAAGAAGGATGTGAGAAATATTTAGGTCTTTTGCAAGCTGGAGGCCTTTGAGGATGCTCCATATCTCAGCTTTAAGGATATCAACTGTTCCAATGAAAGAAGCAAAACCAGAAATTTAACTACCATTTTGGTCTTTAATGAGACCACCGGCACCAAGAAAATTTTCTTTTGCTGACCCATCACAGTTGAGTTTAAGATATGGATGAGAAGGTTTAGTCCAATGTAAAGCAAGTTGAATGGAGGGAAGGGGAGATGCAACAGGAGAAAAAAATATAGATATGTTCAGAAACTTCAGCAAAGGTAAGATTGAGAATATGATTAAGATTGATATTTTTGTTGTTGAAGATAAAATCATTTCTAGCAAGCCAAATGTTTCTCAAGAGCATTGGAAAGAAGGTAGACCAAGGTATATTCAATTTAAGTTTCTTTTTGTGATTGCAATGGTATTTTAGCCAGATTGGAAAGGGAAGATGTAATAGCATGTCAAAGGGATGAAAATTATGCTAGATATGGTTAAAAAGAGGACACAATTTAAAAAGATGATCAAGATTTTCAGTATCAGTATGACATAAAGGACACATTGGAAAAGTGGAGCAGTTCTTAGAGTAAAGACAAGATCTGGTTGGGATAGCTTTGTTTAAAAGACGCCAAAGAAAGAGGTGTATTTGAGAAGAGACTAAGAAAGGCAGATTTAGTGGAAAAGATCCCATTACCAGTTAAGGACCAAGCTATAGAGTCAGGTGTGGAGAGAGAAAGGTCAGAAGGCGTGCTGAGGATGATGTTAGAGATGTGAGAAGGGAGATCAAAGGAGATATTTAGGTGGTAGAAGTTTCCTTAGGGGTCAAGGAGGGAAGAGAGGAGGATTTTGTCTTCATTTTTTTTGAAGAGGGCCATAGATATTATTTCTAAGGGGGCCACAATCTAACCAAGGATCATGCCAAAGGTTAATGGAGTCCATTAGGTGGACTTAGAAAGGATGATCAAAGTACTCAATTTTAATGGGACCCTGAAATTTTATGTCATGGTTTAGATTTAGACCTAGACCCAACCAAACACATTTTCATATTTTTCATTTTCAAAATCATATTTTGACTTTACCAACCAAACACATTCTCTAAATATTAAAAATTTGAAAATGAAAACTATTTCTAAAAAATGAAAGGAATAAATGAAAATAGAAAATGTTTTCATTAACCAAACACCCCTAACTTCTTTTATATGATTAGGCAAAAACACTAATTTCGTCCTCAAACTTTATAGCAATTATTAATTTCGTTCTCAATTTTTTTTTCTGTCAATTTTATCTCCAATGTTTTACATCTTGGTCAATTTTATCTTTTTACTAATTTCTTTCAATATATTAACGAAAGGCTGCATCTTGTTTTTCAATTTGAGTTTCTTTTTTCATCAATTTTATATTACATATCATTAGCCATGCACATAGATTCCGTCATTAATATTTCTACAAAATAAAAGGAAAATATAAAATTGACAAAAATATAAAACATTAAGGATAAAATTGACAGTATAAAAAAAATTGGGGACGAAATTAACAGTTGATGTAAAATTTAAGGATAAAATTAGTACTTTTACCATATATTTATGTTGATTGTTGCATCAATTTTTTTATTATAAAAAAAAATTATGTGTCTATTTGACTCATAAATGAATTCAATATGTATTACAAAGTCTCGCAAGTATGGGTAAATAATTTAACTTTCTTCTTTATCCTATAAATAAGAGAGTTTATTCTTCTGTTGAATACGAATTTGAGACATAGAACTCCTCTTTTTTAAGAATTGGCTTCTCAATAGTTCCTTTTCATCTCACCATCACTAAGGTGGCAATTTGAGTGGAAATTTAAGATATTCATCTAAATCTACCTCTCAAAAATATCTAATATTCAATATATACTATGTATCAAATAGGACATAAGTAGTAAAAGAAAATAAAAACTCGAGTGAATATAGATATTGTCTCATATGATATTTATCTTAAATGAACGATAATTAAAGTTCTCGATATCCGACACTTTATAATATAAATATTTTATTGTTATATATATAATTATGTAAATTTTAAAATTATAGGGCTGCTTGGCAACTTCCAATCTCAACCTATGAGATGAGATGAGATGATGTTGAAATTATGATGAGATGAAATGATGTAGTAGTGTTTGGATGGTTTGAGAGAAAATGATGTATAATAGGGTGTGAAATTATATAAAAGGGTATGTAATGATTGTGGTTGGTTGAAATATGATTATGGATTTTTTTAATTTGTATAGGGGTAGAAATAGTATGAAATAATGATGTTGAGATGGAGATTGAGATGAGATGATAGGTGTTTGGGTGGGGTTTGACTAGGGTTTGACTGGGATGATATTGGGATGAGATGATATTGGAAAGCGTGATATCTCAATCCTATGGGATGATGGATTTTGGTCCATCCTATTGGATGAGATTATGGGTCAAAATGAAAATAACATTAAAATTCTTTTGAGAATGCAATTTGGTCCATAAATTTATATCCGGCCAATTAATCAATCCCTAACATGTGTGAGTGATAATTCAAAGCTCGTAGAGAATCCCAGCCATGAATAATGGGGCACATTTATGAATTTGAATATAAATAAAATAATAAGTAATATTTTGGGGACTAGAATGCAAGTAATATGGAAATTATTTTAAATATACAATTTGGTCCATAACTTTGTATTTGTCCAAAGAATCGGTCCCTAATATCTGTACTCGGGGCTCGAACAAAGCTTGTACCGTCAAAAAGCGGGTATATTTTTTATTTGCAAGGTGCAAAAAATAACAAACAATATCGTGGGACCAGAATGCAAGTAATATGGAAATGATTGTAAATGTACAATTTGGTCCATAACTTTGTAATTTCCCAACAAAACAACATTGCAATTTTTTTGCTACCCATGATTCGAACCAGAAAAATAACAAACACATGGAAACTTGTGTATTTTCCCAACAAAAAAATAACCGTTATTTCTCCATTATCCATAGCGCATAATCATCGGATGAATTTGGACACGAATTTAGAACAACAAATAGTTTGAGGACCAAAATCAAACTATTTTCATAGTTTGAGAAAAAAACTAAACAAAAAATAGTTTTACTAGCCAAGGAAATTGAGCTCATAGTTTGAGGACTAAAATGCCTATAAAAGTGAAGATAAGTAATTTTTTTCTTTTTTTTAAAAAAATACAGTAAATAGAATAGAAGATTGTAACTTAAAAAATAATTTAGGGATTCAATTGTATATTTTACTCAAAAGAAATAGAGAAATGTTGGGACTAAAAAAAACAACATTACAAATGGACAAAAACATCTTTGTTTAATTAAATTAATATAAATTATATATATATAATATAAATATATTATATATATATATATATATATATATGAGGGAGAGAGAGGGAGTGGGTAGGTGGGTGTGTGAGAGATAGAGAGAAAAGGAGAGAGAGAAGTTTGTGTGTGTTTGTGAGTGAGTGAGAGGGAGAGAAAAAAAATTAATAAGAAATGATGGAGAGAGAGAAAATTATAAGTGTAATAAATGAGGGTATGTAAAATTACTATTTTGTCTAATTATCTTTTTTATATTTGTATTAGAGTGTAGGTAAATATAGGTATATAAATAGGGGTAGATTAGTAAATGTATGATAAATGGGATGATGATTTGGATGAGATGAGATGATATTATGTGCCACACAAACACTCAAACTAGACTGTTCATCTAATTTTAGGTTGAGATTAGGATTAAAATAGAATGAGTTTGAGATGATAGGTTCCCAAACAGGCCCATAATATCTTAATCATAAGAATCTAATAACATAAATACAGAATTATAAATAAATAAAATATGCAAATTCATATATTACGTTAATTCTTAAGGCCACGGACTCACATACAAGTGTCATTTTATAATTTTGTAATCAATTTAACTCGTCCAAACTAATCAATCCAACCCATAGATTTTGTTTTTTTTTAAAAAAATCCAACCTTTAGATGTAGTTTGACTGAATTTTTACAAGTTTATAAGTCAATTTTAACTTATTGATCACATAAACTTTAATACTCAAGAACTTGATGAGTAGATAAATATGTACCTTGATTTATGCCTTTAAACTTTTGAGAGCTTTGTCAAAAAAAAAAAAACTTTTGAGAGAGAGTTTTCTTCCCTCAACCCTTCTTCCATTCTTATTCTCTCATGGTTGATAACACTATAAGCTTATCCATTCATGCCTTATCTTATCATGCCAAAATGTGAGGTTCATATATGAAGGGAAAGGGAAGGGTATTGAAACCCTACTCGGCTCTAATTTCCTTAAGCCCAACCACCATCACATTGGGCCTTTCTTTTATTAGACATAGTCCATTAGTCACATGGGTCACATACATAATAGATTATTATAAAATAATCCAACACTAATCACCTAAATGAATATTTTTTTTCATTAATAATCACTATATGTCGAAAAATTTTAAAAATACATGTGCCTTTTTCTAATTATATAAAAAAATTAGCCATGCGTGCCACACCAAAAATAATAAATCCTTGTAACGAGTCACCGAGGGGTCCCATTGCAAATAAAAATCATGCGGGTTTCCCATTTCTCGTGGGTCTAGAAAGCACTTAATTATGGTGCTTCTACATCCAACTCAAAGAACTTTATTAATAAGTGATTTTAAGCTTGTAATCCAAAAAACACCCCTTCTAGAATTATTTGCAATTTCAGTTTGTGGCTTCTAATTTTGATTTTATTTCTGTCTAATATTTCACTTTAGCATGGAAATTATATAAGGATGATTAAAATATTCAGACTCAATGAGATGATGAAATTTTATCTTATGAATTTGGGTTTGGACTTGGGGCTAACCTTCAAGTCCAGGTATGGTCGTATCTTACTTGTACTCTATTTATATCATATAATAATAAATATTTATTTCTAATTATATATAAAAAAAATAATAATTTCAAACTATTTGTTGAAAAAATATTAATACATTCTTATTTATAATTTATTTTTTAATTCTTAGTAGTGAATTTAAAAGAATTGATAAAAATAAGTTTTCTATCAATAAAATATAATTTATTTCAAAATCTTTCTAAATTCAAATATGAGGATTAGACTAAATAAATATGAAAATAAAGATTAATTTTAATATCCACTCACCGAGTTCGAAAATCATAATATCTTATCCACGATCATTCCTAAACTAAATCCAGGCATGATGCTTTTTCTTTTTGAAAAAAAATTCTTCTTAATAGTTGTCAAATAATGTAAGCCTTATTTCTAACTATTAAATTTAATAATATGAGGTTTTATTTTTCTGTTGGCATCTTGGTTTTATTAAATTTATTAATGAGGTTTTATTTTTCTGTTGGCATCTTAATAGTTGTCAAATAATGTAAGCTTTATCTCTCACTATTAAATTTAATAATGTAAGCCTAATCCTAACTAAGTGGCAGCAGGAAAAATGGCACAAAACTGCTCGCAAACTGCTCTGTTTTGAGTTTTGAATCATTTTTCCAGCTGCCACTTAGTTACAACTCCTTTCTTATAATTTTAGTTTTTTTCTTTTTTTTGTCATTTTTCATTTGAATAAATCAGATTTTTAGTCCTTCCAAGTTTGGTGGTGATTTTTTCTAGATCTATTTCTGGTTCTATTCTTTCTTTATGAAAGAATTGTTCCAATACTAAATTGACTATAACTGAGTATCTATGTCGAAAAGCTTTCAATCTGTATCAAATTTATGGAGAAACTTACAACATTTTTATTCGTGGAGAGAACTACATTTATGATAGATCAATGATAATTTTCATTCTGATGATACTTTCCACTTAGGATTAGTTGCGCTTTTATTTGTTTCCTTATTTCAACACTATTTACAGATTATCCTTCATATATTGTTAGATTTGTATTATCTGTATGATTGTAAATGCCGCTTAACTTTGCTATCAAGTAATTTGACTTGATGCTTTTTAATAAAATCTATTAAAGTTAATTTTTCTTAATAGTTGGCATCTTGGGAATGTAAATGTTAAATTTAATTATTTAAGTTTGATTTGTTCATTACTTTCTTAGCATAACGGTGGTTTAATTTAATATTTACATACCCAGGATGGCAAGATGCTACCCATGGTTGCAAATTGCGGTTGTGGTTGTAGATGCGGTTGCGTTGCGTTTACTGCGGTTGCGGGTGTTGCAATATAGGTTGCGACTGTTACGGTGTAGTCGTTACGGTCTGATGCGGGTTGCGGCCACCACCGCAACAGCAATATTGCGGACGCAATTACGGTTGCGGACCGCAATTTGCAACCATGATTGCTACCTTCCAAACAACAAACTTTGAGTCAGGATTGGATGATACCTTCATGAATAGAAGATGCTACCTTTCAAGCAATTAAGAAAGTCATATTGTCAGTAAATTCATATAAAACTTCTTTTTCTTTTCATTATTAAAATAAATCACATGACAAAGATTCTTTCATTAATAATCACTATAAGCCAAAGGCAGAAAAACATATATATATATATATATATATATAATTTAGCCATGCATCTTAAACTCGGTGGGAAATTCCAGTACGAACTTCGGAAAGATGCACATTGTCGATAATCCGCTGACATTGGAATGCCTTTATGAACAAGGTGAGGGAGATGCCGGTGGTCGGAGGAAGCGGTGTTTTCCGATTCGCAAGGGGATATGCCGAAGCCACCAGTCCACCTACAGTTTCTCGCTTACCACAGGGAATGGCATTGTTGAGTATAATGTGTATGTTCTTCATTATTGATGTGATTTACAACGTGCTTGCTGTTGGTGGCTTGGAGTGGCTTGGAGATGGATCCTTTAAAGTTCTTTTATTATTCATTTCTTGTAAAATGTTAGAGGGAGAAAAGAAGAAGAAAGAGAAAATGTGGGTCTTATCAAATAACAATATGTAACACTCATTTTTTCTCTCTTCTTCTTTTCTCTCTCAATCTTTACAAAAAATGCATGATAAAAGAATTCTAGAGGATAATCCAATCCTGGTGGCTTTGGCTTCGTCTTTTGGGGATTTCTTGTTTCTGGATTTTGATTCCTCTGTTACACAGATATTGTGGGAATAAGTTATTTGTATGAAATCAAAATTGTAGAGTTTTCTTTTCTTTTTGGTCACTTTTCAAAGTTTAATAAATTTGTTTACATGTATCACGTTAAGGAAAACTTTGTGTACGTTAACTTTATTATATTGTTAAGTATATGTGTTGTTGTCAAAATTGGATGCTCAATGAATCACAAAAATATTTAATTTATTGTCCCATTGATTTAATCGACTGAATTAGTGATAAAATCAAATAACGTACCTTTCTTTTCTTTGCAATTTCTAGATTATTATATGATGATTTTGAAACTTTAGACGCTGATGAGCACATTAAACTACCTTTGAACTACCTTCACAGTCTTACTTTGCCCTTTGCATTGAAAGAACAGAAAAAAAATAATATGATTCAACCTCAAACCTGTTGGAAAATAGTTAGTAATTAAAGTCTCACATTGGATAAGTTGAAGGGTTGAGAAGATGGTTCATATGTGAAGGGTCATAACTCTTCATATATGGATGGTCATATCTGTTTATTAAAAAGTCATGAATATTGAATCATGACAAGTTATGACCAACCATTGAGATTGAATATGAAAAGATATGATTGTAGGAATCTGAAAGGTTGTACATCTTCAGTTTTTCCTCTATAAATAGCATCTCTTCTCTCAAACAGAAAATCAATCAAGAGATCTCATCTTCAACTTTTCTTTCACAAAATTGTGTTCATAAGATATTATAGTTTTGCTGGCTATAATATCAGGCTTTGTAAAATCTTGGAGGAAATCTGCCATACAAACCCAGCAGCAATTGAATAGTGTGGGCTTAATTTCCTTAAGGACAGTGATCACACTATCAAAGCCTATACTATATTTTTCTAACAATCTTAAGGAAATTAAGACGAGATGAAGACTATTGGAGTAAACAAGTTTTTCAATATTGACGTCTTCAAACTCGATCGCTTTGAGGGTGTGAAGATCACAATCTTAAAGAATGATTTAGATGAAAGAGAAGTGAAGATGAAAGAGATCTAGAAGTGAAGATGAAGATAATTGCTCTTCCAAGACTTCAAAGTCAATACTGTGTGTTTTTTGGTACCGGAAACAAAATATTCTTCAAACATTTCTTCTCTCGTTTCTGTTTTTTTTTTTTGAAGTATTGGTATATCTGCATTTTTATCTTTATGTATGTGTGTTGATAGATTCATTTTCCTCCAAGAGGAGATTAAAATAATCGCTGATATTGTTTTTTGAAAAAGAAAAACGAAGGGTTTTGGTAAGAAAAAGAAATGGTCTTGTCAAGTATTGAAGGGTTTTGGTAAAACGGACACAACTATTCGTTTTGGTAATGACGTTTTCCACAGGTAGTGCCTTTTCGTGACAGTAACAATAACCAAGGCTTCAAGCAACACATCCATTGGTTATATATATATAAGGTGTGCTGAAAATCGGAGAAGCAGAAAAAAGTCCTACGAGGCCGGAAAGTTATGTCTATTTGGGTAATTAAGGTTTATATATATATATATATATATATATGTTGAACACTATAAAATAAGTAGTGTTGAGTTTTTTTTTCAAAACTAGAAAGTATTCTAGTGCAAATCAAAGGAAAAACTTCCATGAATGGATACTCCTCATAGTGGGGATATGATTAGTTGGGCTACTAAGAAGCAACATATATTTAATAATTTCATGGATGAATATTCTCCATAATAGTGGGAGTGTTATTAGTTGAACTTCTAAAAATAACATATTTATTTCTCATGGTGGAATAGTAATTAGCAATTGCCATGAAGAAAGAAGTGAAATGGTTAAAGAATATGTAGTTGAATATAAAGTTGTGACCACAACGAAAGTTAGAAATTTCACTTCTTGTAATAATAAAGCTACAAGGAGTGTAGCAGACAATAAAAGATAATTGTTGACATATAGGACTATGATGATAGCCTATGATTATAATCAAATTTATGAAAAGGTTGAGGCATGCCTATATAAGAGAATTAGTAACACATAAGACTATGACGATAGTCTATGTGGAATAAGAAATTGTTTGATTGGCTTATAAAAGTATTGTCAATTGTTCTTTTGTATTGTGATAGTCGGACATCAATGACTATAGCACTTTACAATGGAAAGTTCAGACATATAAGGTCTAAAAAAATAATAATCTTGTTGACCCATTGACTAAAATGGCTCTCAAGAGATTCAATTAATAGTACTAGTAGAGTCAAGGGTTTCAAGGAGTTTTTAAAATATCACTCATAATGGAAACCTTACTTTTCTTATTGTTATGCAATTCTAAAAGTTCAAAAGGTAACAACAAGTTATGTTTAGTGATGGAGATCAAGTACTAGAATTTTTTTAAAAGTACTTATGAACTAGAGAATGAGTATTTTTAATACTCTTAATGAAGTAACAGAGTTCGGAATAAGAACTAAAGTTAGTACAAAGAAAGGACTTGATTAAAAACTCCACCTATGTAAACACATGAAGTGGTGCCGCTTCAACCAAAGTTTGGAAATAAAACTTTGTCAGTGTTTATGAAACAGGAAGGAGCACAAGGCCGTATACGTGCTAAGTTTACATTGAACACATTGCATTTAATTTAAGTGTTTATGTGTATTTATACATCCGTTTTGTCTTTTATGGATTGAAGTTTAATAGAACTATTTTCTAACTATCAATTCAGACAGAGCTTGATGTATTTATACAAGTAGTAGGTTTAAATCGAAAGATACCTCCTATATGCATAAATTCTTGAATTAACTAAATTACTAACTAAGTGGGGGATTGTTGGAAAATAGTTAGTAATTAAAGTCTCACATTGGATAAGTTGAAGGGTTGAGAAGAGGGTTCATATGTGAAGGGTCATAACTCTTCATATATGGATGGTCATATCTGTTTATTAAAAAGTCATGAATATTGAATCATGACAAGTTATGACATGAAAAGATATGATTGTAGGAATCTGAAAGGTTGTACATCTTCAGTTTTTCCTCTATAAATAACATCTCTTCTCTCAAACAGAAAATCAATCAAGAGATCTCATCTTCAACTTTTCTTTCACAAAATTGTGTTCATAAGATATTATAGTTTTGCTGGCTATAATATCAGGCTTTGTAAAATCTTGGAGGAAATCTGCCATACAAACCCAGCAACAATTGAATAGTGTGGGCTTAATTTCCTTAAGGACAGCGATCACACTATCAAAGCCTATACTATATTTTTCTAACAAAACCCATTTGAATGTTTGCATATTCGTCCATACGTTAAATCGGATATGTAATTATTAAAATAATTGTTGGAGACTCAAATTGTAAATATGCAAGCATGATAACAATTATGATTTTATGTATGGATAATTCTTTAATATCTTATTCATTCGCAACAAAATATTTTCTTTGTGCGGCGGTGATGAATTCTTAGAGTCTAACTTACCTAAATTTTTAGTACAAAAAATAAATCAAATAATGTAATATATATTAATTATTTTAAATATAAAAAATATAAATACTAGAATTATAATTATAGTAAATAATTATACATTGATCATTTATTACAAATAATTCATGATACAATACAATGATTTAAATAAAGAGATTAACATCAATAACAAAATAATTTTTTAGAGAAAAAATTGGAATTTCTCTTTAAGGGAGTAGTTGGAAAAATTTAATATGTGAGGGGCTAAAATAAAACTTTAGCTTATAATTGAACTAGATCATTCTTTAAGATTCATCGATTTAAATCGTTTCATTCGGTTCAAATAATATTGATTAAATGGTCATGCTATTTGTAGGAAAATCTTGATTTAATCTTTTCGGAAATTTTCGTTTACCCGTTTTCTCTTGTATAGTTAGAGGATTATTTAAGCTTGTTCGCAAGTTCAGGAAACTCATAAAAGGTGATTTTGAAATTTGACATATGAAAATATTTTATTGTATTTATAAACTTATTTATATTATTAAATATTAGCTTCTTTTGCTTTTTTATTAGAAAAAAATTCATGTATTATAAAGTCTCGCATTGTATGGGTAAATAATTTAGAATGAGTGCTTTGTCAATTTATGTAGTCTTCTAACTCAAATGGATTCAATATGTATTATAAAGTCTGGCATTGTATGGGTAAATAATTTACCTTTCTTCCTTATCCTATAAATAAGAAACTTTATTCTCCTATATATGGAATACAAATTTAAGAAATGGAGCTCCTCTTTTTTAAGAATTCCTTTCCCAAAAATTCTTTTTAATCTCACCATCTCTAGTGGTGGTAAATGTTGGAGTTGCTACCTGAAAATAAGAGAAACAACTAAAATAAGAACAAACTGGTAGTAAATAAAATGTATGGTCATGGGCAGGTACGGATATATCGCTTTCTTTAAGGTAATTCACGTCTCCTACGGGTTAATTTAGTCATATCACCCGGTGCAGTGCGTGGGTACACAGACGCGTTACCTCCATAATATAACAGCCTAGTACTTATCTATTTGATCTATCGCCTGTCCACTAAAATGATAGATAAGACTCCCACTTCCACACATTTTCTCTATCCAAATATATAAAACTATATATCTTAACATGGTATTTTTTTAGATTGAATGACTTCATGATATCTTCTCTTATATACACACAAATACGAAAACCCATTATATATATATCCTCAACATCTCTATCTTCCCAACAATAATTTATATATATATATATGACACTTCTTAAACCACAGAGACCATATCCAAAAATAAGCTAAACCACAAGACCCTTTTGTGTAATTTACCCTAAACTTAATACGGGTTCGCCATTTCCGCGAGTCTAAGGTATAAACTATGAATATAATTATGAAGTATTGTAGAAAATTGGAAAAACTTGTGGTGGGACTAAACTGAAATAATTTTATTATTCAAGTACTACAAATACAATTCTCTCCAACACTCTTATAACTTATCTCACAATTGCTTTTCTCACTTTTACCAACACACCTTACGTCACTCACTTTGCTACTCATATACTCCTCACGCTTGCTACACACATTACAAATGCATCCCTTCATCATATTTATACTCCCACGAGTCGGTTCCTAACTTCTAGATTTTTCCTTATTCATATTATTTTATTAGCTTCTAGTATATTCTTGTTTTATCTTCATTCTTCCTTACCTATATTATTTCTTCTTGATTTTACTACACAATACATGACTTAAGAAACTTGTAGAATATGCTAGAAAAGGAGAGAGGAGTCGTTGACTCTGTTTAACACTCCCCCTCAACGACTACTCTCCCTAATCCTTGCTCTTGAGATCATTCCAAGTTGCTTTCGAAATTCTTCAAACTTGGCTCCGCCTAATCCTTTTGTGAGAATGTCTGCAACTTGGTCTTCTGTTTTGATATACTTCAATTCAATGTCACCTTTGAGAACCTTTTCTCGAATGTAATGATAGTGTACTTCTACGTGTTTTGTACGTGCATGGAATACTGGGTTTTCTGCTAGTTGCATTGCCGACTGATTATCACAGAACAACTTCACCGAGTAATCAATAGGTTGATGCAGATCTTTGAGCAACTGCATTAGCCACGTGCATTCCTGTGCTGCCATTGCTGCGGCTCTGTACTCAGCTTCTGTGCTAGATAAGGACACAGTTGGTTGTCTCTTACTGCACCAAGAGACTGCCCCTGAACCGATGCTAAATACATAACCAGTTGTTGATCGTCTTGTGTCACAGTCTCCAGCATAGTCCGCATCACAATATCCTTTCATTTCGCAAGTATTATCTTTCTTATACAAGAGACCATAATCCATAGTAATCTTAACATACCTTAAGATCCTTCGTGCTGCTTCAAGATGAGACTTCTTTGGATTTTGCATATGTCGGCTGATTACTCCAACTGCATACGCTATGTCTGGCCTTGTCAAGGTAAGATAGATCAGACTCCCCACGAGCTGCCTGTACATTGTGCTATCTTGTAAATCTTTCCCTTCATTAGCATGAAACTTGGCGTTTACCTCCATTGGTGTTGACATAGGCTTGCAATCTAACATTCCAAATTTCTCTAGAAGATCTTGGGCATATTTTTGTTGACACAAGAAAACTCCATTCTTTGTGTGATCCACTTCTAAACCAAGAAAGTGCTTCAATTCACCCAATTCTTTCATCTGGAAGCGGACTGCGAGATTTTCCCTAATTAGTTGTACCTCTCCTTCATCATCTCCGGTGATAATTAAATCATCCACGTACACTAAGACTATGGCTAGCTTATTGTCTCGTACTTTCACGAACAAACTTGAGTCAGCAGGAGCCATCTGATAACCATTTTGAACAAGGAACTCTCCAATTTTCCCGTACCATGCTCGTGGTGCTTGTTTTAGGCCATACAGTGCCTTCTTCAACTTGCATACATAGTTTGAGTGCTTCTTACTCTCAAAACCTCTGGGTTGATCCATATATATTACTCGATCTAGCTCTCCATGCAGAAAAGCATTCTTTACATCCATTTGCCAAAGCTTCCATGACTTGCATGCAGCAAGTGCTAGAAGAACACGAACTGTTGTAATCTTTGCCACTGGACTGAACGTTTCTTCATAATCAATTCCGTATTGTTGAGAGAATCCACGAGCTACCAATCTTGCCTTGTATCTCTCAATTGATCCATCTGGTCGGGTCTTCTTTTTATAAACCCATTTACATGATATGGGTTTTACTCCATCAGGCTTTGGAACCAAGTCCCAAGTCTCGTTCTGTTGCAATGCTTGGATTTCTTCATCCATTGCTTGCTTCCATTCTTTGCTTTGTGATGCTTCTTCATAGCTCGTCGGTTCCTTAAGACCAACCTCTTCTATTATAGCTGCATTTGCATACTTTGGATTTGGCTTCTTTTCTCTTTTTGACCTGCGCAACTGTTGTTGTGTATCTCTCTCAAAGTCCTCTATTTGACTGGGCCTTAATTCTTCAGGAGTCCTTTGGTGCACTCCTGTTTGCCACGGACTTTTCTCTCCTAAGGTCTCCACGAACTCTTCGTCGCTTGAATGTTTTGTGACGTCTTCAGCTTCTTCGATTGGTTGAACTTTCTTGATCTCGACACGATCTTCCAAACGTTGTTGTAGTTGCTCCTCAATTTCCCTGGAATCTGGCAGTAGCGTAGCTTGTGGAGACCACCACGAAGATGCTTCATCAAACACTACATTTCTACTCACATGGCATCGTCCAGTTGTTGGATCACAACACTTCCAACCTTTACGTTGACTATCATATCCGACAAATATGCAACGTATTGCCTTTTTGTCAAATTTGCTACGCAGGTAATCTGGCACAAAAACATAACATACACATCCAAATACCTTGAAGTAGCCAACTGTGGGCTTGACCTTCCAAAGCTTCTCGTACGGTGAAGTCCCCAATTTTGCTTGAGGTAGCCTGTTAATCACGTAGGCTGCTGTTTTCATTCCTTCTGCCCAAAACCTTGGCGGTACATTCTTTGCATGCAACATACTCCTACATATCTCTGCTAGGTGACGATTCTTCCTTTCAGCGACTCCATTTTGTTGTGGCGTGCCAGGACATGTCAATTGTCTTTTGATTTTATGATCTTGTAGATATCTCTCGAAATCATTTGACGTATACTCGCCACCATTATCTGTTCGAAGGCATTGTATCGTTCGTCCTGTCTCCTTTTCAACTTTCTCTTTGAACTCCATAAATTTTCTTAACGCTTCTGATTTTTCTTTCATAAAGTCAACCCATACATATCTCGAATAGTCATCAATAAATGTAACCATGTACCTGAATTGGCTTATTGATTGTTGTTTTACTGGACCGAAAACGTCAGAATGCACTAGCTCCAATGGTGCTTTGGCCTGATACTCTGACTCCTTGTATGGTAGTTGATGTGCTTTACCATACTGACAACCAGGACACACAATGTTGTCACGGACGTCTAGGCTTGGAAGCCCCTTGACCAATGAATTTTTCATCATCTCCTTGAGCTTCCCATAGCTTACATGCCCTAATCTCGCATGCCAAAGATCAACTGTCTCATTTTTCCTTGTCTTGTCTATGTATGCTGATTCGGCTGACATTACATAGACGGTCTCTAGTCGTCTTCCTTCCATGACAGGTTGTCCAATAATCTTCAAGTCCTTGTACACCTTGACATCGTTCGGTCCAAACACCACAAAGTTTCCTGTTGATGTCATCTGAGATACTGAGAGGAGATTTTTGGACATACCTTCTGTTGGAGATTGTGCCCTAGGGCCAATCATTTTATAAATATGTTTTGAACATATTAATTAATTTATGGAGATAAATTAATGGTTATCATATTATTAGCGTGTTTACTATGATAACAATCCTTGATTAATTATATGATAATTAANAAACATCTTTTCTTATCTGGTATAAAACATAGTTAGTGGATCCTGGAAGGAATCACAGAGTTAGCTTTTAGTTTTATTTGCGTTTTAGTCCAAAATTTTTAATTTCCTTCCGCTGCGCTCCCTCTGTGATTTCCCAACACCTTCAACATGATAGACACTTTGTAATTGAACTGGTCGTTGACTATGACGAGGAGTTATGATAGTACTACCAATATGGGTTATTGGCAATCTTGAATTGTTAGCTGTCACCACCATTTTCTCTCCTTTGTACTCTGATGTCTTTGTCAGTTTCTTCTTGTCACCTGTCATATGGTTAGAGCAGCCTGAGTCGACAATCCAATCATCCTTGTAGTCAATTCTTCTGTCATCAATCATAGTGAGTGCTAACTCATCCTTTGGTATGTTGTCGCCTTTGCTTCCTTCATGGGAATCTTCTAAGATTGCACATGATGCTTCGATATCCCATTCTTCTTCATCAGTTTCCTGTGTTGATGTGGCAGAATTCCCTTCCAAACGTCTTGGACTCCAACAATCACGAGCAAAGTGACCTCTTTTCCCGCAATTATAACATCTACCTTCTTGTTGACTTGTATTTTGACTTTGACGAGCTCCCCCTCGCTTGAAGCTCCCTCTCCATTGGCCGCGTCGCCAACCACCTCGACCTCTTGAGGATCCTTCTGTCACGTTGTCATTTGTGCCAGCTTCTCTAGCCCCTTTGCTTGTAAAAAGGGCTTTATCATCATCTTTTATTGATGCTTTAGACATTTGCTTATCTAAAGCTTCTTGATTAGCCAAGATATTCTCTAACTCTGTCAAGGTTGGTTCTTTTGCCCAACCTCGTGTAGCCGTGACAATACTAAGAAATTCAGAACGTAACCCATGTACAATGATCCTCCTCATCCTCGTTTCAGTTATGGCATTTTGAGGATCTAATTTAGAAATTTCTTGACACAAAGATTTAACTTTATTGAAGTATTCACTTACGGTCATGTTGCCTTGCGTCATTGATAGTAACTCATTCTCTAGGTGTTGGAGCTTGGCGTCATTTGTGCGTGCATATAACTCGGCGAGAGTCTTCCATGCCTCCTTCGGTGTCTTGGCATCCTTTATATGTTGAAGTATGCTATCTTCAACTGTCACAGACAACACGTACATTGCCTTCCCTGCTCTGATCTTCCATTTCTTCAAATCTTCTTCCGTCTTTGGAGGTTGGCTGTCATCCTCAGCAATAATGCTCCACAAATCTTGACCAAGTAAATAGAATTGAATACGTGTGCTCCAAGTGTTGTAATTATTGTTGTTTAACTTTTCAACACCATTCACTGTGGTAGCCATGTCCGCCATGACTATTTGATCCTTGATCGATTCTTCGGCAGAGTCTCGACTGCAACAAGACTTTTACGATCCCTGATCGTAAAGACAGAACACCAATCTTCAAGTCTCGAACCTCGAGCTACGAACCACGAATGACGGACAAAGCTTTCTCTGGCTCTGATACCAATTGTAGAAAATTGGAAAAACTTGTGGTGGGACTAAACTGAAATAATTTTATTATTCAAGTACTACAAATACAATTCTCTCCAACACTCTTATAACTTATCTCACAATTGCTTTTCTCACTTTTACCAACACACCTTACGTCACTCACTTTGCTACTCATATACTCCTCACGCTTGCTACACACATTACAAATGCATCCCTTCATCATATTTATACTCCCACGAGTCGGTTCCTAACTTCTAGATTTTTCCTTATTCATATTATTTTATTAGCTTCTAGTATATTCTTGTTTTATCTTCATTCTTCCTTACCTATATTATTTCTTCTAGATTTTACTACACAATACATGACTTAAGAAACTTGTAGAATATGCTAGAAAAGGAGAGAGGAGTCGTTGACTCTGTTTAACAGTACTTAAAGGGTGCTTTTCTACATCCAACTCATTTGAAGTTCTCGTTTTGACTGCTTCACGGAATTTTTCGATTTGCGAGGGGATATGTCGAAGCTAGGACCTATGAGATCTCGTCTAAAATCGGGGATACCAGTGGTGAGAATACTATTTATGTTCTTCATTACTGATTGAGTTTTCAGGAGGTCAATTTTGCTTTCAAAGTTATAAAATTCGCGAGTTCAAACAAAATTTGTTTATTTATAGGCCAAAACATCAAATTGGTCCATTGTGTATGGAGTGGATTTCAAATTTGTCTCGTATGTTTTATTTGTTTTAGATTAGTCTTATATATTTTTATAATTTCTCAAATTAGTCCTAAGCTAATGATATCTCTCTCGTTTCAAGTTCAAATGCGACGAATCTCGAGTTATATGTTACTTTTAGACAAGTACTTTCTTTTTTCAGTTGAGACTACTAGAAAACACGACCAAATCGGGTCGAAAGTGAGTCACTTATTTCACAGTCAAATAAATGAAAATGATCATATATTTTTTATTCAAGTTCAAATGCAATAAGTTCTAGACTGTGTGTTAATTGTTGAAGAGTTTTTTATCTGTCTAGTTGAGACTATTAGCAAATAAGGTTGAATTGCGTGATAAAAATAGTTTGGAACCAATTTGAGAAATTATGAAAACATATAGAAATAATTTGAAACAAATAAAACATAGGAGACCAATTCGAAATCTACCCCATATACATATGGGAGCAAAGGACCAATTTGAAGTTTTGGCCTTTATTTATATAAATAAATCTTAATGTACCAAAAAAAATTGAATATTCAAGCTGTTTGTAAGTCAATTTTCAATTTTGACATATGAAAATAATTTATTGTGTTTATTATTTTAAATGAACTTTTTTTTTTGGTAAACTAAATGAACTTATTTAAATTAACAATGATTAGTTGTGCACCTACGGGTCTACATTTTTTGTCCGGCCTCTGTGTAACCGAATTTTTATAAAATATTTTTATTGACAACACTATAGTTCATTTTGAAAAGACTTCATTTTCTATATTAACAAAAATGTTAATCGTATATACGAATAATGTATTATTTATTAATAAAGTATCATTTATAAAAAGAAAATTAAATTTAATGACGACTAAATCCATATGCTGTATATTTTAAGCTAGTTAAATTAATTATTTGGTCCTCAATTTTTATTTCTGGTTAAAATTGTCTGATTTTAATATAGATTATCTGAATTTGTAACTTATCTTTATATTTTATAAATTTTTTTGTTAAAACATCATTATCATATTACACTCTCAATAGTCAATATACTGTCAAATAATTGATTAGTTGACATTTACATAAAAACAATGCCAACTAATTAATTAAATACTACACATAGAAATCTAGAAGGATTCTCCTTCTAGAGACTGCAACTTTCTCATGTATATTAAAAAAACTCTCAGTAAAGGAAGGATTCATCTTCATTCTCTTCTCATCTCATAGAGTCAAAATCTCATTTTGGTTCTCAAACTAGGTGATAAGTTTCATTTAGGTCAGAAAATTATTTTTTTATTTCGTTTTGTCATCATTCAATTTTTTTATCATATTTTTTTATTATTTTATCTTATCAAATCATAATTTTTTTTTATCTTAGACAACAACTGACTACTATTCTTCGTCATACAATTTTATTCTCTTAAATCTCTAATCTTATTTGTTATTTTCGTTATTTAATTTATTCTATAAATTAGACTTACTATTCCAAAATACTATTTTTTTCTCTTTCAAGTTTTATAATTAATTAATAAAAACAATTAATAAGCTTGTTAACAGCTTAAACCGACCGTCTATTTATTAGTTTGGTTTGGTTAAACAAATTATTTTTAACCGATTGGTTAAGAATTACTTCAAATCGATGTAAACGGTTCGGTTAAAAATTTTGTTTAAAACTGCCCAACAAACACCCCTACTTAAAATGGTAAACCCACAAGCGAATTGCCCATGCTCACCACCCTTAATCACATGACAAAAATATTTTTTTCATTAATAATCACTACAGGCATTTGTTTCAAAATAAAAACAAAAACTACAGGCAGAGAAAATATATATAAAAAATAAGCCACATGAACATGATGGGTGGCAGACCAAAAATAATAAATTGTTGTATGGACTATGGAGGGCACTGCAAATAAAAATAATACGGGTTCCCCCATTTCCACGAGTCTAACTATGGCTTCCCAATCCCTCATCTTGTTCTTCTTCATCCTCCTCTGTTTCTCTCCTCTCATCATTTCCGGCACCGGCGATGATTTCGGTCGCCGGCTGAATCCAAAACTATTAGGCATGAAGAAAGAGAAGCTGACCCAGTTCAAATTGTACTGGCACGACGTTGTCAGCGGCAAAAACCCTAGCAGCGTCATTGTCATCAATTCGACGGAGAATTCCCTTCCGTTCTTCGGAAGGATTCAGATGATCGATAATCCACTGACATTGGGGCCTGAATTGAAATCCAAATTGGTAGGGAAGGCGCAAGGGTTTTACGCGTCGGCGTCGCAGACAGAGCCGGCGGTTCTGATGGTGACGAATTTCGAGTTCACAGAGGGCAAATACAACGGAAGCAGCATCGCGATTTTAGGAAGAAACGCAATTCCGGAAAAGGTGAGGGAGATGCCGGTGATCGGAGGAAGCGGAATTTTCCGATTGGCGAGGGGATATGTCGAAGCTAGGACATATGAGATCTCGTCTAAAACAGGGGATGCCACTGTTGAGTATAATGTGTATGTTCTTCATTATTGATTTCAATCTTCAACAAGTTATGGAATTCGCCAGTTCAAACGAAATTTGTAAGGTGGGGGATGAACTCTGTTTATTTATAGGCCCAAACCTCATATTGGTCCATTATATATGGAGTGAATTTTAAATTTGTCTCTTCTATTTCATTTGTTTTAGATTGATCCTACATACTATCATAATTTTTTAAATTGGTCCCAAATTAATGATACTTCTCTCAATTCAAGTTCAAATTAAATGCATTGAATCTCGAGTTACATGTTACTTTTGACAAATACTTTCTTTAATTATTTAGTTGAAACTATTAACAAATACGACCAAATCAGGTCAAAAGTGGGTTACTTATCTCACAATCAAGTAAATGAAATTGATCATATATTTCTCATTTCAAGTTCAAATGCGATAAGTTCTAAACTGTGAGTTAACTATCAAGAGTTTTTTATCTGTACAATTAGACTATTAGCAAATGAGGTCGAATCACATTATAAAAATATTTTGGAACCAATTTGAAAAATTATAAAAATATATAAGAATAATTTGAAACAAATAAAACATCAGGGATCAATTGGAAATCTACCCCACATACATATGGGAGTAAAGGACCAATTTGAAGTTTTGGCCTGTATTTATATAAATAAATCTTACTGTACCAAATAAGAATTGAATATTCAAGCTGTTTGTAAGTGAATTTTCAATTTTGACATATGATAATAATTTATTGTGTTTATTATTTTAAATAAACTTATTTAAATTAATAATTGTTAGTTGTTCACCTACGGGTCCACATTTTTTGTCCAGCCTCTGTGTAACTGAATTTTCATAATATATATATATATATAGGCTAAAGTCCTATTTTGGTTCCTCTGTGATACTCATTGTTCCAAATAGGTCCCTCAGTTATTTTTCGTTCCATATTGACCCCTCAGTTATACAAAACTTGTCAAAGTTGGTCCCTCTAACGTTTTCAATCCATTTTTCCGTAAAAAAAATGGAAAAACTAACTTTCATCACCAAAAATTTTTATTTTTTATATTAAGGTCTTTATAATAGGGCCAAAACGCAATAAAAAAGAAAAAAACTGGGGTTTTACTGAATTTTCCCAAAAAAACACAAAACAAAAAACCTTCTTCTTCTTCGTACTCTTCGTCTCTTCTCCCCCTTGGTCGGCGGTGGCCATCTTCTTCCTTACAATACATACATACCTCTTCGTCTCTTCTTCCTCTTCAGTGGTAGCGGCCATGGATTCCGTTCACATCTTCTTCTTCCCCTTCGTCGCGGCGGCCATGGATTCCGTTCACATTTTCTTCTTCTCCTTCGTCAGCAGCGGCCATGGATTCAGTTCACTCCTCAACCTTTACAACAATAACATGACCGGAGAACTCCCGCTTGTTGTCACGCAGATGCCGAATCTCCGGCATTTGCATCTGGAGGGAATTTCTTCGTCGGTCAGATCTCGTCGGAGTACGGACGGTGGGAGCGATTATAGTACTTGGCTATCTCCGGCAATGAGCTCGCCGGCACGTTACCTTCGGAGATTCGAAACTTGACGAACCTCCGAGAGCTTTAGAAAGCTCCCACCGTCGATGGTATGGAAGAAGAGACGCCGCTGACAAAGGGGAGAAGAGACGAAGAGTACGAAGAAGGTTTTTTTTTTTTGTGTTATTTTGGGCAAATTCAGTAAAACCCCAGTTTGTTTCTTTTTTATTGCGTTTTGGCCCTATTATAAAAGAAATGGACCTTTATATAAAAAAATAAAAAGTTTTGGTGATGAAAGTTAATTTTTCCATTTTTTTAACGTAAAAATGGATGGAAAACGTTAGAGGGACCAACTTTGACAAGTTTTGGATAACTGAGGGACCAATATGGAACGAAAAATAATTGAGGGACCTATTTGGAACAATGAACATAACAGAGGGACCAAAATAGGGCTTTGACCATATATATATGGCCAAAGTGCGAATTTGGTCCTATAACTTTGCTGCAGTTCCCAAATCAGTCCTATAACTTTTTTTGTCTCGAATTTGGTCCTGTAATTTTGCTCCAGTTCCCAAATCAGTCCTATAACTTTTTTTGTCTCGTATATGGTCCTGTATCTTTGCTCCAGGTCCCAAATCAGTCATATATGTTTTTTTTTTGTCTCTGTTTTGGTCCCATATGTTTTGAAATCCTCCCACCGTTAGTCCTCTGTTTATTTTAAATTACAGTTTAGTCCTGAAAACTTCAAGTCTCTTTCACTTTAGTCCCTAACTATCAAAATGAAAGTGAAAGAGCATCCCTGAAGATTCGCAAACCTTATATTTTGGTCCCTAATACATGAATTCTTCATGAAATGGAATAGAAATGCAAAAACAACACAAATTAAAGTAAATGACAGAGGAACCAAAACTGAAAACGCAGAAAATTTAAAACCCACCGAAAAATGCCCCAAACTCACTAGAAAACATACGAAAATCGCCGAGAAACTCGAGAATTCATCCAAAAACCTCAATTCTCAATGAAATCTCACTCAAATAATCGCACTCAGATGCTTTAAAAAAAATTTCGAAAATCCAAACTTTTGTGGAGGGAGGTGATAGAAGAAATGTAAGGGATTTTAGAACTTCTCTCTCGGATCACCAAATGTAAGGGAATCTTCTATCACATCCCTCCTCAAAAGTGTGGATTTTCAAAAATTCTTTCTTAAAGCATTTGAGGACGATTATTTGAGAGAGATTTCGATGAGAATTGGGGTTTTTGAATGAGTTTTTGACTTTCTCGTCGATTTACTTACATTTTCTGGTGGATTTTAAATTTTCTGCGATTTCAGTTTTGGTTCCTCTGTCATTTGCTTTAATTTGTGTTGTTTTTGCATTTCTATTGCATTTCATGAAGAATTCATGTATTAGGGACCAAGATATAAGGTTTGCGAATCTTCAAAGATGCTCTTTCACTTTCATTTTGATAGTCAGGGACTAAAGTGAAAGAGACTTGAAGTTTTCAGGACTAAACTGTAATTTAAAATAGACGAAGGACTATCGGTGAGAGGTTTTCAAAACATATGGGACCAAAACTGAGACAAAAAAAGATATAGGACTGATTTGGGAACTAGAGCAAAGTTACAGGACCAAATTCGAGACAAAAAAAGTTATAGGACTGATTTGGGAACTGCAGCAAAGTTATAGGACCAAATTTGCACTTTGGCCTATATATATTTAACAACACTATAGTTCATTTTTTTCTATATAAAAAAAAAAACAACACTATAGTTCATTTTGAAAATACTTACTTTCTATATTAACAAACATGCTAATCGTATGCCAACAAAGGTTGGCCCAGTTGGTAAGGAGTCAACTCATAACCCACAAGGTCGTGAGTTCGAATCCTGCTGCCGATGTGAGGAGTCAACACTATAGGCGATCAGTAAGTACCTCTGTAAGCTCTCATAGAGCCTTGAGGCCTGCCCTGGCCTTTGTGAGCCCTCGGAGCCCAACTCACCTAAACTTTGACCTAAAAAAAAACATGCTAATCATATATAAGAATTATGTATTATTTATTAATAAAGGGTCATTTATAAAAAGAAAATTAAATTTAATGACGACTAAATCCATACGCTATATATTTTAAGCTAGTTAAATTAATTATTTGGTCGTCAATTTTTTTTAGTGGTTAAAATTGTCTGATCTTCATAAATTATGTGAATTTGTAACTTATCTTTATAAGGGCAGCCTCAGTGCATAAGGCTTCCACTAGGTGGGGTCTAAGGGGGAGTCAAGATGTACGCATCCTTACCCTTACTTTGCAGAGAGGCTATTTCCAAAATTTGAACCTGTGACCAAACAACATCGTTATCTTGATATTTTATAAAAATTTTGTTAAAACATCATTATCGTCTTACACTCTCAATAGTCAATATACTGTCAAATAATTGATTAGTTGACATTTACATAAAATCAATTCCAACTAATTAAGCATTAAATACTACACATAGAAATCTAGAAGCATTCTCCTTCTAGGGACAGCAACTTTCTCATAAATAAATAAATTTAAACTTTTTTAAATATAATTAACCTCAAGGCCTTGAATAGCGTCTTCAATTATCATGCTCTTTCCAAAGTTGTCTTGATCACATCACGGAAAAACCAGATAATAGTAATGGTACGGTCTAAGTAACTTCAAAACAAAAGGGTCCATTAATCATGTTCTTGACACAAGAGAGGTGACTCCAAAGTTCATCACGCATAAACTAGTGACAAAAAACCAGGTACAAGAATTAGTGTCAACAGGAACAGCAATAATAATACTTTATCTCAAGGAAGAAATAACAATAGAAAAAAAAAAAAAGCATTATTCTTTCTAAATGGCCATGGGCTTCTTCAATAGCTATATCAAAATAACCAAGCCCATCCCAAAACTTCTTGGTATCAATAAAATTGAACGTGGGTTTCACTTTCCAGTATACACATACGACAAGAAGTTTGCATTTACGCGGCTTGTGTCTGAATAAATTGTCTTTGATTATTTCTCTCTTGGATTTGTTGCTAGAAGAAGCTCCTAAAATTCCAACGAATTAGATTAAAATTCTTATAATTGTTAATAATCATAAATAACATAAAATAAAGATGAAGGAAAACAAATCAATTAAGTTAAGCATTTGCTTCACCATTTGCTGGGTGTGTACTGGGTATTGTCTGGGTTGACCCATTTCTCTTCAAATTGCCCTCTATAATTGAATTAAGTGCATCATATGTTTCCATCATGGGCTAGATTGCATGCATATGGGACCCACGTGCCCACTCATAATAATAATAAATTAAAGGGGCTGCGCATTTAAAAAGTCAAAAGTCAAAACAAATGTTTCTGAACAGGGAAATTTCTATGGAATGAAGTTGATAATCAATAATGAGAGCTTGAGTAATTAATAAAAGTATAAAACTAGGGCAAAGTCTCAAATTGGTCCCTTATGGTAGATTTTAAATTGATCCTTTATCTTTCAATTTTTTTAAATTGGTTATACATATTTCCATAATATTTCAAATTAGTCCCAAAAATTGTGACCATATTTATCTTATTTTAATCTCATCATGAAAGTATATCATGTTTTTGTTGCCCAAGCGGATCCACTGTTCTCTGGATTTTTGAAATTTTTTGAAATTAGAGGACTTCTTTCTAAGAGAGGGTGGTTTTTAGATCTCTACTGAATTGCTTATCAAGTTGGTATAGTCGTACAGGTAGTACCGTAGTAGGAATGCTTCTTGTCTAGAGAATTTTAGATACCATTAAGCCTTGTAATTATAATAGCCCTCTTCCTCCTGAAGATGTTGCCAAAAATATTCTCATTGTAGTCAATAGCATGCCTTTTGAGTTAGGCCATTAATTTGCTAAAGATGGCCACAAGATTATGGTTAGAGTGGATGCTAAAAAGATTCATAATAGTAGCATCATTTGATGATAAACTTTGAAAGTATGAATAAGATGTTGTAGTCTTGTCATGTCATTTGACGAACTTAGATCAAAGAACAAAATCAATTAAAATTAAAAAAAAATTGAGAACTGAAAAAAATAGGGATGTAAATGAAATTTAATGTAAAATTTGGGGACGAAACAATAATTTTAACAAATTTCATATAATGACGCGTTCCAGCACATTAGGAGTTAAGACCTCCTTTTCTATAATGATTCGATTCGATTCGATAAAGGGGTCCCATTGCAAATAAAAATATGAGTAAAGTAACAATTTGGTTATTCGAAGATTAAGGAGCTGACAACTCGATCTCTAAAAGATTGAAATGTATAATTTATTCATTGAAAGATCAAAACGGTATAATATTTTTTGATCCCTAAAAGAATAAAATGGTATACTATTTAATCCATAAAAAGGACTAATTAGTATACTATTTTGATCTTTCAGAGACTACATTGTACAATTTAGGGCCTGTTTGGGAGCTCCCAAATTTCAATCTCATCTCATTCAATCATCATCTCATCTTAGGATTGGATGAACAGTAATGGTTGGGTGTTTGTTGGAGCCTTCATCTCATCTCATTCACATCATCATCTCATCCAAAACATCATTTCATTTTCTCTTACGTTTACTAAACTATCCCTACTCATATACCTATAATTACCTATATTCTAATACAAATATAAAAAAAACAATTAGGCAAAATAGTAATTTTATATACCCTCATTTATTACACTTATAATTTTCTCTTTCTATCTATCTTTCCTTATTAATTTTTTTTCTTTTTCAGCTACACCTCTCTCTCTCCTTCACAGACACATCTCTCTCAAATATATATATAAAAATATATTGTTATTATATATATATATATATATATATATATAATCTCACCTCTCTCTTATTCTCAATTCTCAAATATATATATATATATATATACATATGTATAGAAATGTTATATATTGTATTATATATATATATATATTAACTTAATTAAACAAAAATTATTTTTATTCATTTGCAATGTTGTTATTTTTTTTAGTCCCAATATTCTTTTATTTGTTTTGAGTAAAATACACAATTGAATCCTTAAATTTTTTTTTTAAGTTACAATATTCCTCTATTCTCGTTACAATATTCTCTTCACTTTTATAAGCATTTTGATCCTCAAACTATGAGCTCAGTTTCCTTGGCTCCTAAAACTATTTTTTGTTTAGTTTCTTTTCCTCAAACTATGCAATTAGTTTCATTTTGGTCCTCAAACTATTTTTTGTTCTATATTCATGTCCAAAATCATCTGATGATTATACGTTGTGGATAATGGAGAAATAACGGTTCTTTTTTGGTTGGGAAAATACACAAGTTTCCACGTGTCGGTTATTTTTTTTTGTTCGAATCATGGGTAGCCAAAAAATTGCAATGTTGTTTTGTTTTTTATTGTCTCAATGTTCTTCTATTTGTTTCGGTCATAAAACTATTTATGGTTAGATTTTTTACTCAAATTACGAGATGAGTTTCATTTTGGTCCGCAAAATATTTGTTATATTTTTTAGTCCAAACTGCAACATTCCTATATGTTTTTTGCTATTATACAATTCAATCCGTACTTCTTTTCAATATATTTTATGAAGTTTTGTGTACAAATTAAAAGGAGTTAAAATATTCAAATTGCTCCTAAATGTTTGCAAAATATTCCATTTTGGTCTCAAGTATTGAATATGGCTTGTTTCAAGTTCAAACATGACGAGTTTAGAGCTACGTATTGTTCCCGAAGAGTACCTCCATATATTCTATTCGAAACATTTTACCAATATTTATGACCAAAATGAATAATTTTGCCAACATTTAGGACCAATTTGAACTTTTTGAAACATAATGGACCAAAATCAACCTTTGACCAAAAATTTTAGTGTTGTTTTGTTATTTACATTCTGGTCCTCAAACTATTCTTTGTTATTTTTTTGTCATTGAATTTCATAAATAGACTCGATTATTGATGAGCGAGATTTTCTACCGGCCCCGAGTTATCATTTACACATGTTAGGGATTAATTAATTGGACCGGTACAAATTTATGGACCAAATTGTAATCTTAAAATAATTTTAATATTATTTTCATTTTGGTCCATCATCTCATCCAATGAGATTGACCCTAAATTATTCATCCAAAAATATCTCATCCTCACGCTTTCCAAGAGCATCTAATCTCAACATCATCTCATCCAATCCACCATCAAACACCTATCATCTCATCTCATCTCATTATCTCCATCTTATCTCATTATTTCCTACCATTTTTATCCCTATACAAATTAAAAAAATCTATAAATTTATTTCAACCAACCACAATCATTACATACCCTTTAATATAATTTCACATCCTATTTAACATCATTTTTCTCTAAAATCACTCAAACACCAATACATCATCTCATCTGATCCCATCACAACATCATCTCATCTCAATCACTTGGATAAGCTTGGATTGAAATGCAATTACTCCCAAAGAGGCTCTTAATTTTTAGAGACTAAGGGTATGTTTGGATGGGGTGTCAATGGGGAAATTGAGAGGAGAGGAAGGGACAAAAGGTATAAAAATTATGTTTGACAGTTTTTTTAGGAGGGAGTGGAGTGGATAAGGAGGGACACTTGGCACCCCAAAATTCAATTTTTGTTGGCACCCCAAATTGGAGTGCCAAGGAAGGAGTGGACAGTTTTATAATTTTTTAATGACAATTATATCCTTATACTAACCAAAAATAACATGTGTCCACTCCATTCCATTCCATTACTAATAACTTCCAAACAAGATTAACAAGTGTCTATTCTTTTCCTCATTAAAAACTACCAGACAACATATCTACTCAGTCCATTAATATCCACTCCTCTCCACCCTATTAATGTCCATTAATGTCCTCTCTTCTCTATCCTCACTAAAACTCCCAAACATAGCCTAAATTATTAGTGTACTCCATAATTTGCGTATCCCACTTTGGCGCGTCTATAAAAGCACTTAAACTACATGTGCTTCCACACCCAACTCATTTTCCCTCTACGTCGTCGTTTTAACTAACCATGGCTTCCCAATCCCTCATCTTCTTCTTCATCCTCCTCTGTTTTTCTCCTCTCGTCATTTCCGGCACCGGCGATGATTTCGGTCGCCGGCTCAATCCAAAACAGGTCGGCCTCAAGAAAGAGAAACTCACCCACTTCAAATTATACTGGCACGACATCGTCGACGGCAAAAACCCTAGCAACGTCATCGTCATCAATTCGACTGCAAATTCCAGCACATTCTTCGGGAGAACGGCTATGATCGACGATCCCCTAACATTAGGGCCGGAATTGAGCTCGAAATGGGTGGGGAAAGCCCAAGGGTTTTACGCTTCGGCAGATCAGACCGAAACAGGGCTTCTGATGGTGATGAATTTCGTGTTCACAGAGGGAAAATACAACGGAAGCACGATTACGATTTTAGGGAGGAACGCGGTGGCGAACGATGTGAGGGAGATGCCGGTGGTCGGAGGAAGCGGTGTTTTCCGATTTGCCAGGGGATATGTGGAAGCGAGGACTTCTATGGTGACGCCTAATAAAGCGGATGCCACTGTTGAGTATAATGTGTATGTTCTTCATTACTGATTGATTCAATTTTCAGGTCAATTTCGGGGATTTGTTGTTTGTTTCTGGGTTTTCTGTTAGACAGTTGGAGTGAGTACAGAGGAAGTCGAAGTTGTGGAATTCAATTCATGAATTCAAACAGAATTTGTTAAGGGAAGATGAACTTCTCGATTAATTCATTTTCAAATTTGTATGGGTTTATTTATATTAATAAAGTTTGAGTTATTGTTGACTGAATGTTCACATCACATGCATATGTATAGGTCATTGACTTAATTCTGGTTTCTTCGTTTAAGTTTTCTCTTTATTTTCAAATTTCTCTTTTTATATATATAGTTTATAGGATTAATTATAAGAACATCAATCTCATAAAACAACTTAAATGGACTCAATTGTGAAACATTAGGATATAATTGACTCAAAATAATTTTGGAAGTATAATTGAAAATGACCACATAGTTTAGGGATACAATTGACCCAAAAAAATCTTTGAAAGTACAACTGAAAATGATGACGTACTTAAAAAAAATTAGTAAAAGTACTTTTGCCTTAAATTTATATTATTTAACCTCTATACATATAAAATTAACAATATCATAAGTACTCAGGTAAAAAAAAATATATATCATAAGAACAAGTTTCATAAACAAAATTTATTATAAACATAGTTAATTTTTTTATACTATTTAGCCAAAAATGTAACAAGACCCCTTAAACTTTGAGTCATTTGGAAGTAGGCTCTTAAACTATCAATTTTGAAAATCAAATCCTTAAACTTTGAAGATTTAGGAATTAGATCCTTCCATTCATTTTTTCACTAACGGTGTTAATTATTATTAGGAAAAATTACACATTGGTATCTGTGATTTGGTCATATTCCACTTTGGTACCCCGTGGTTTAAAAAGTGACATTCTCGTACTCTGTGATATTCTTTGTTAACACTTTAGTACCTTGAGCTTTAATTCTATTAGAAAATTAACAAAATTAGGCATTTTGGGACTATTTTGTAATTTTAACCATCTTTGGGAGATAAAAGGCAATTTTAATGCAGGAAAAAAGGTTGAAATAACTAAAACACCCATACATATTTAAATATCTTCAAAATAGTCCTTAAAAACACAATTTTAGATCTTAATAGGACTAGATTGCACAAATATTTCCAGAATTGTTATTGTTTAGTAATTCTATCTTCTGTCCTATATTTTTTAAATATTATATTTTGACCCCAAATTTTTTTTGTAGTTTTCATTTTAGTCCCTAGATAATATGTATCTAGGGACCTATTTGTAATTTTCTGAAAATATTGGAGGGTCAATATGTAATTTTTGCAAAAATTGTTATGGTTTTTTTTTGCCTGTCAAAAGTTGTTATGGTTAAAATTACAAAATAGCTCAAAAAATTTCAATTTCTATTAGCTTTCTAACAGAATTATAGCTCAGGGTACCGGAATGTCACTTTTTAAACCACATGATATCAAAGTATAATTTATCCTAATAATAATTAACACCGTTTGTGAAAAAATGGATGAAAAGATCTAATTCCTAAACCTTCAAAGTTTATGAATTTGATTTTCAAAATTGATAGTTTAAGGGCTTATTTCCAAATGATCCAAAGTTTAAAGGGTCTTGTTACATTTTTCCCTAATATTTATTAATATTAATCTCATCAAATAACATTTTCTTGTCCATATCTCTATCAAATAAACTGATAGAGGTTCACAATCAATATTTTTTAACTTTTGAGTTTTGATCAATAAGTAAGAACAACAAAAAAAAATGCACTAATTTTTTTGCCAATTTTACCGATTATATTCTTTGTTTGAACGATTTTGAGTTACTTTTGGATTGGTTCACTAGCCGATTATAGTCGGTGAGTTGTGGTCGTCTTATATGAGGCCAAGCGAAAGTCATGAAGCACTCCCACATGTTCATGTATAGTTTTGAAAGAAGGGTTCACGAACCAAGGATTCTTGGTGAACCCATAATGAATCCAAATCCTCCAAGCAGGCTCAAAATTGCATTATAGTAAAAAAAAAATACAAAAAAACTCTAGGCTGGACTCAATACGATTTGAATTTTTAGATCGAGCCCTCCTTCAGCCTTACCATTCACCATTAGATAGGAAAAGCCCCTCTATCTTTTTTCTTTTCTGTCTCAACAATTTGACCATGAAAAGTATCATGTTTCTGTTGCCCAAGCGGATCCACTGTACGTTCTCTAGATTTTTGAAACCAGAGCACTTCTTCCTAAGAGAGGGTAGTTTCTGAGTTGCTTATCAAGATGGTATATGTAGGAGGAATTAATGCTTATTGTGTAGAGAATTTTAGATACCATTAAACCTTATGTACAGTTATTATCGCTCTTTTCCTCCTGAAGATCGATGTTCCCAAAAATATTCTCATTGAAGTCAATAGCATGCCTTATGACTGGACTGCCTTAAGGCCTTGAATAATGTGTTTATCATGCTCTTTTAGTTTCAAGCTATCTTGAACACATTATTGAAAAGAGGGTGCATGGACCAAGCAACTTCAAAATGAAAGGGTTTATCACCACTATTTTGAGTTAGCCATTGCTAAGGATGGCCGCAGGATTATGGTCAGAGTGGGTACTAAAAAGATTAATTCATAATATAGTGGCTTCATGGTAAGAAAGTATCGGATCATGGTTTCCCCACTCACTTTTGAGGGGGCTAAAATTTTATTGAAATCACTAACGAGCTAGGAGCCATGGTTCATTAATCATGTTCTTGACACAAGAGAGGTGACTCCAAAGTCATCACGCATAGAGGGAGAGGGGCTCCCATAAACTGGCGACAATAACTAGGTACAAGAATTAGTGTTAAATGTCATTACTCAATAGCTAAAATCCAAATGGCCATGGGCTTCTTCAATATAGCAATATCTAAATAACCAAGCCCATCCCAAAACTTCTTGGTATCAATAAATTGAACGTGCAATACACATACGTACGTACAACAAGTTTACATTGGCTTTTGTCAATGAACAAATTGTCTTTCATTATTTGGCTCTTGGAATTGTTGCTACAAGCCACTAAAATTCCAAGAAATTAGATTAAAATTCTTACAATGGTTAATAATCATAAATAACATATAATAAAGACAAAGGAAAAAAAATCAATTAAATTAAGCATTTAACTCAATTTAAGTATCTCCCAAGTTCGCTGCTTCACCATGCATGCTGGGTGTGTACTGGGTTCTTGCCTGGGTTGACCCATTCCTCTTCAAATTGCCGTCTATAAATGAAGTGCATGTTTCCATCATGGGCTAGAGAGCATGCATATGGGACCCACGTGCAGGTTGGTGCATATAAACTCTACTCATACTACCTAATACACTTTTGGCCTTGTAACTTTTGTTCAGATCTCAATTTGATTTCACAACTTTTTTTTGTTGTACTTTTGATCTCATATCTTTTCCTCAAACTTAATTTAGTCCCATGTTGAACTTTTGGTCCATACCTTTGGATCAAGTTGCAAAATTTGTCTCATATCTTTAGGTAATCAAGTTGTAAAATTGATCACATATCTTTAGAAAATGTTTCACATTATGGGACTCATAGTATAACTTTTTGTAAAGATATGAGATCAACTCTGTAACAGAAAATGATGAGAGACCAAAAGTGTTACAAGTAAGAAAAGCAACGAAAGAAATAAAATGGAAAGTTCTGGATGATTTCTTCATCATCACAGACTGATATTATACAGAAGGAAGGTAACAAATTCTGTTACAATACAATGAGAGTCTACAATCTTTCTACACGTGTACAACCCATATTTACTCTCTAGAATATTCTAATAACCTTTACAGCTAGGCAGATGAGATATTTACATATACAAGTTACCAATTTATCCTTTTGCTCTAACTCTCCCTCTCAAACTCGAACCCATCAGCCTTAGACCGAGTTTGTTCCTATTTTCCTCAAACTGAGATTGTGTCAACACCTTTGTTAGACAATCAGCAACTTGAAGAGAAGAAGCGATATAACTCACATCAATTTCTCCTACTAGAATCATATCTCTTACAAAATGAACATCAATCTCAATATGTTTTCTCCTTGCATGTTGAATTGGATTTGAGGCAAGAGCTTTGGCACTAAGGTTATCACACCATATCATAGTAGGTTGCCTAAGGTGAATTCCCAGCTTTGTCAATAAAGAAGCAATCCAACAAACTTCAGCAACACCACAATCAGCTAGAGCTCTATACTCTAACTCTGCACTAAAACGAGAAACTACTCTTTGTTTTCTCGAAGACCAAGATAACAATGTATCACCTAAATAAGAGCCCATTCCTCCCATAGATTTTCTATCATCAGTATCAATTGCCCAGTCTGCATCTGTGAAAGCAACTAATATGAAATTATGAACAGGTTTAATTAGAAGACCTAAATGTTTTGTTCCTTGCAAGTATCTTAGAATCCTTTTGAGCCCTTGAAAATGCACTTCCGTAGGACTAGCCAGAAATTGACTCAATTTGTTGACAGAAAAAGCAATATCGGGACGAGTTGTTGTAAGATATTGCAAAGAGCCAATCGCCTTCTCGATAAAAATAAGGGTCCTCCATGGGTGTTCCATAAGTAGCTGAGAATTTCCTCCCTGTAACCATGGGAGTTGTCACAGAAGCACAATTTGCCATTTTAAATTTCTCCAACAAATCAGATATATATTTCCCTTGACTCAAGAATATACCAAAACTGTCCCTCTGAACTTCGATTCCCAAAAAATAGGATAGAGCTCCCAGATCTTTCAACGAAAACATAGTATTCAACTTTTGTATGAATTCACTGAGATAGTTAGGATCATTATCTGTAATTATGATGTCATCTACATAAATCAGCACAAAAACTGTCAGGGAAGCCGTTTTGAAATAGAACAGGGATACATCACATTTGGAGCTCTAAAAACCCCAACTCAAGAGAGTGTCTCGCAGACGATCGAACCACGCTTGGGGTGCCTGTTTGAGAACATATAATGTCTTAACGAGCTTGCAGATATGAGACAACCGTGTTGAATCTTCAAAGCCCTCTGGTTGTCTCATGAAAACCATCTCTTGAAGATACCCGTTCAAGAACGCATTATTAACATCGAGTTGTCGCACTGGCCATCCATAAGTAACTACAAGAGTTAGAATAATTCGAACCGTTGTAGCTTTGATGACGGGACTAAAGGTTTCGCCAAAATCGACTCCAGGGATTTCTTGGAAACATTTGGCGACTAACCTGGCTTTGTGCTTGAGGATGGAGCCATTAGTATTGTATTTTATTTTGAAAACCCACTTCGAATCAACGATTTCTGAATGGGAGGACGAGGAACAAGCACCCAAGTCTTGTTTCGTATCAACACCTGAAACTCAGCTTCCATAGCGTTTTTCCACGAGGAGGAAGAAAGAGCTTTTGCAATAGTGGTAGGTTCGCGTAGGTCAAGTGAAGTTAAAGACCCATTTGGCTTAGTCTTAATTGAACCTAAAGACCCATTTAACTTAGTCGCCTCACACAGATTAGACGCTGGCTCAATGTTCTCTGCAAGGCCCACATAAGGGAGTTTAGGCTTAAAAATTCCAGCTCTAGCACGTGTTGTCTTGTGATGTTTCTCTGGTTGGGCTGGTGATGAGGAAAGCCCAATTCATGATGCTGACCCAGATCCTTCACACAAGATATTTGGAGAAGCACGTGGGTTTGGAGAAGCATGTGGCAAGGAGCTCAACAACACACCGTTTTGACGCACGGACTCGGTGTGATTTTGTGAAGGAGAATGAATAAATGTTGAAGGGTCCGCATGTGTCACAGCTGGTGAGTGGGGTCCACTATTCAAAGAAAGCCCAAATTTATCAGTTGTAGAGATGACCGTTGAGGCTACTTTCGAGGCATCTTCTATCACATGCACTGGAGAAATAATAAGAGGCAATATAAAATCACTGTTAGATGAAGGAGCTCTCTTGTTCAAAAAGCCTTCAACACAAGGAAAAATGGTAGACTCAAATACAACATGTCGTGAGGTATAAATTGTTCCAGTGGAGTTCAAGCAACAATACCCTTTTTGTTGAGGTGCAGGACCCAAATACACACATTGTTGACTGTGATACTGAAATTTGTGTGTATTATATAGTTTGAGACATGGGTAACAAGCACAACCAAAAGCTTATATGTCTGCATAGTTGAGTTCTTCTCTAAACAACTCAAATAAGGGTGTGGAATCCTTCAATACAGGTGTTGGAAGGCGATTTATCAAATGAACCGCTGTTTGAAATGCCCCTACCCAATATGTTAATGGCATATTTGCTTGAGCCAAGAAAGTCAATCCCATTCCTACAACATGTCAATGCTTTCGTTCGGCTCGGTCGTTCTGCTCGGAGGTGTAAGGACAAGTGAATTNGGCAATAGGATCTATCATGCTGTACTGGACTCGATGTGACATTTTCCCTATAAATGATGAGCTGTGACCCTGTTGAGGTTCACTGGGAAGCTGTCATTAAGGTCCTTGAGTACTTAAGAAGCACTAAGGACAAATTCTTGGTTTACGGTAGAATTAATGTGTAAAGTGTTACACAGAAGCCCATTATTCAAGCCAACCAAGATTGATCGCAGTGATGAAAAGGTGTATTCCCTGAACATAGCAATCGTAAGTTGGAATGGTTCCAAGCAGAGTACGATTACTGATTCTACAAAGAATGGGTTAGTCGCGTAGAGACGCAGACTGTAAAACTAGTGTCTGAGGTACACTTGGTGGTCACCCTGTAGAGACAGGAAGACACCAAATGGGAAGGATTCCCCACTGATGTTCCGACAGTGATAAGGACCCAGACAAGATCACCTAGAGATGGTGATATTAAGATATGGAAAGGATAGCAGCGAGGATGTTTTGCCAATCCTCTGAAAGAAACCCCAGCACAGGTCTTACATAAGTATTATGTAATGTCAAGAGGGAATTAGACACATTAATGGATGTTCCTAGTGTAGGAATAGTTTGATTAATGATAGTACTGTTGGGAAATCACATAGGGAGCGCAGCGGAAAAAATAAAAAAAAAAAACTTGATAAAAGGCTAACTCTGTGATTCCTTCCAGGATCCACTAACTATGTTTATACCAGGAAAGTAAAGATGTTTACCTAATTTCAATCGGTGACTTATCGTATTCGCGAATTTGAGAAGTCCACTTCGAGTGTCCTTCCTCTACCGGTGATCCACACGAGCAGTTTGGCAGATGCCTAGGTGCTAGCCTCCTTCACTTCTTCCCAAGTGAATACGGGAACTCTATCTATGATTCTTGAATAATCAAGAACTGTTCTTGATTATCAAGATTGATTGGGGAGTACTAATATTATCAGGTGCAGGTCCAATTCTCTTTCAAGAATTTTGACTCACTCTCACAATATTAGGACTAGGCGAATTTTCACTCTCAATAGGTGCTCTAGGCGAAAGTCTTGGTCTAACCAAGAATTGATGTGTGTTGTGACTTGTTCTTGTGTTAGGCGCCTAGAGCCCTATTTATAGTGTTCTCATTCCTAGTTTTAGGGAATCCTAATCCAATTAGGAAATCTCTAAGATATTGGATATCTTAAGATATCCCAATATATCTTTTGATTTATAATATTAAACTTAATATTATAATTCAAAATTAAAGCCCAATTTTCGAATTTGACCTATCCAAGATCAAATCTTGGATCAAATCTTGATTTGCTCAAATCCTATTGGTTGGAATGAGTCATGGGGATTTGATTTTATAATTTAAAAATTACTTTAATATTTAAATGGAAAAATCGACTTTCATCCTAGATCAAACTCTAAAATGCAAGATCAAATCTTCCACTCCAAGTAAGGGCTAGGCGAAAATTCCCATGAGTTTTTGGAGGAATTTTATAACAACCCAAACTCCTTAGGTAGTTATAACTAATTCCTAACAATTTTGAATAAAAGAATTACCTTAATATCTTTTAATTCAAATCCTATATCTTTTCCAAAAGATATTTATCTTATCTTTATTTAATTAATAAAAACAATTTCTATTAATAAAAACAAAGATAATGAGGCGCCACCCTCATCCTTTTGTTTCCCAATTTTAGTGAATTTAATAAATCAATATTTTCCTACTTTTTAGGAAAACTATTTAATTTATTTATTCACTAATATTTTAATTGTAAAACCATTTTAACAATTAATTTAATTTTAAATTTGTCCAACAAATTTAAAACCTTAATCATAGATATTTATTTAAGACAAGATTTAATGTCCTAAGACATTTAACTATGTCCTAAATTGTGTCACCTAAGTGACTCACGAATTAACCCTAATTCGTGTCCCAAAAATTAGCATCTTGATCCTGCTCATGTGTGACCCAGCAGGCCTCACGTGAAGTTGGCAGCAAATCATCTTTATGATTCACAAGTTGTGAGCGGACTCTAGCAAGCCATCACAACTACCCAAAACACGGGAGTTATCGCTTTAACGACTTTAAACGATTTAACCTAAGTACCACCTTGTCATAATCCCTATTGTCTCACGATATTTTGGTCATGGATTAGGCACGGGAATGTCATCCAAAATCCAAACCACAACTTTCTCGATTTCCTGAGTTAGTCCCAATTCCCAGCGTGGCCACGCATTTCTTGGACAGACTCATCGAGGGCGCCAGTTAAATATCTCTCATCTTAAATGAGGGACAAAATCCCATCTTGGTCAACCACATTCCTTTGCACGGTAATCAACCAAACCCGTACCTAGCCTGTATGGCTACCCTGCTACGGGTAACGTTGGACTAGGCCAAAGTTTGACAACTACAATGCCGGAATAGTCAAGACCTCAGGTCTAAGGCTATCGTGACAGGTGTACAGGAGAGGCTCGCTTATGACTAAACCCATGCAGGACTCTCCGGGTCGGTCCAGCAATTTGTAACCCTTACAAAATTGCACCATGACTCTCGAGAAGCATCTAGTGCATGTATCTCTATACACCGAGGTCATGCTGGTCTTAGTTCATTTACGTTCCCACGTGAATGATCGACCAGAGACAGTTTTAGATTAATTATCTTATAATCAATCAAGGACGCTATCATAGTAAACATGCTAATAATATGATAACAACAGAATTTATCTCTATAAATTAATCAAAAATACATATGTTCAAATAACATATAAATAAAATGATTGGCCCTAGGGCACAATCTCCATCAATTGTGCCCTAGGGCCAATCATTTCATAAATATGTTGTGAACATATTAATTAATTTATAGAGATAAATTAATGGTTATCATATTATTAGCATGTTTACTATGATAACATTTGGTGATTAATTATATGATAATTAATCTAAAATTTCCCTGGTCGGTCATTCAAGTGGGAACTTGAAATGAACCAAGACCAGCATGACCTCGGTGCATAGAGATGCATGCACTAGATGCTGGTACGAGAGTCATGGTGCAATTACGTAAGGAGTTACGAGTTGCTGGACAGACCCGGAGAGTCCTGCATGGGTTTTAGTCATTAGCTAGTCTCTCCTATACACCTGTCACGATGCCCTTAGACCTGAGGTCTTCATTATTCCGGCGTTGTAGTTGTCAAACTTTGGCTTAGTCTAACGTTACCCGTAGCAGGGTAGCCATAAGGGCTAAGTACGGGTTTGATTGATTACTGTGCTGAGGAATGTGGTTGACCAAGATGGAATTTTGTCCCTCATAGAGATGAGAGATATTTAACTAGGCCCCTCGATGAGTCTGTCCAAGGAATGTGTGGCCACACTGGAAATTGGGACTTACTCAAGGAATCGAGAAAGTTGAGGTTTGGATTTTGGATGACTTTCCCATGCCTAATCCATGACCAAAATATCGTAGGACAAAAAGGGAACTAGACAAGGTGGTACTGAGGTTAAGTCGTTTCGGCGTTAAACGATAACTCACGTGTTTTGGGTAGTCGTGATGGCTTGCTAGAGTCCGCTCTCGACTTGTAAGTCATGGGGATGACTTACTGCCAACTTCACGTGGGGCCTGCTGGGTCACACACGAGCAGGATCAAGATGCCACATCGGGACACGAATTAGGGTTAATTCGTGGGTCACTTAGGTGACACCGTTTAAGACATAATTGACTGTCTGGGACATGAAATATTGTCTTAAATAAATATCTACAGATATATGATATTTAGATTTGTGGGACAAATTTATATATATATATATATATATGATAATTGTTAAATAGATAATTGGATTATGCTATTTACAATTATATTCCTATTTATAATATTAGGAATAAATAAATTAGATAAGTTTCCTAAAAGTTAGGAAATTATTGATTTATTAAATTCACTAATATTAGGATAAATAGGGATGAGGTTGGCGCCTAAATATAGCCTATTTTAATTAATAGAAATGTTTTATTAATAAAAAGTCATGGCTTGAGATTTGAAATTTGAATAGATTTGATCTAGATTTCAAATGATTGAATTAAATATATTAAGGTAATATTTTAATTCAAAAATATATATATATATGGGGAAGTCGAATTTTAGGTCTAAGTTGGATTTAAATATTAGTGTAATATTTTAATTCAATAAAGACTAAAATTCAAGATTTAAAAGATTGACTAAAGATATTATGGTAATATCTTAAATCAATATTGTTGGAAAATAACAAATTAGTTATAACTACCTAAGAGTTAGGTTTGTTATTTTGATTTATTAAATTCCAACAAATTGGCTAGGACTAGGCGCATGGCTTGGGTATCTTTTGGGAAGATTTGATCTTCCAATTTGATTCTCCAAGATTGCATTTGAATTCAAATTATAATATTAAGGTAATATTATAATTAGGAATTCAAGTCCTAAAATTATGATATTATTGTAATCTCATAATTTAATAATTTGATAATCATATAATCTAGGGTTTCCCTAATTATAATTATCAAAATCTCAAACCCTATATATATAGAGCTAAAGTCGACTTAAGCCTATGCCTCATGACTCTTGGAATTTCGACTTTTCTCACCTATATTCACAAGAGCAAAATCGGTTTTGAGTCTTGGTGAAGAGAGAGAGAAAACACAACCCTAGTTTTCCTAGAGAGAGAAAGTGGCGCAAACCTAAAAGGAGTTTTAGGGTTTGTGACAAGGTTGTGTGAGATCAAGAATAAGATTCTTGATCATAGGCGCCATCTGTTCTTGGGAGTTCAAGAATTGTTCTTGAATTCAAGAACACCGTAGATAAGGTCCCTGGTTCACTTGGAGAAGTGAAGGAGGCTAGCACCTAGGCATCTCCAAAACTGTTCGTGTGGATCACCGGCGGAGGGAGCACACTCGGAGTGGACTCCTCAGCATCGTAGACACAAAAGTCGCCGATTGATTTGGGTAAATCTCTGGTCCTTATACTGATACAGATCCATATAGCGGATCCTTGGGAAGAAATCACTATGCGCATATTCTGGTTTTGTTTAATTTTTAAATTTATACCTATTTCCGCTGCGTTGTGTGCTTGGTGATTTCCCAACATGGTGATGGTACAATTTCGTGGACTAGAGTTTCTAATCTGGGTACCATACTCAGAACTTGATTGGTAACCCTTGGCTGTCTGAGCACACATTCATCTGTCTGATTTAGTTTATGGTGGGGGAAGCTTGGGACTAATGGGTTTGATCTCTCAGAATGTGCTTAATGGAGGATGCCATGTTCTTGGGTATAATTATTTAATTATATAATTTTAGAGCAAATCAATGGTTTGGTCCCTAAAAAATGACACTCAATTTAGTCCTTGAAAGATGCAATTACAATAAATTTTGTCCTTATGTTATGATACTTAATAATTGATATTAAAAAGTTATATTAACTGCTAAATTTGGATTGATATCTTAATTACCAAATTGATTGTAATTGGATCGTTTAGGAAATTTATCATCTTTTGGGACCAAATCATTAAATATACAATCTATATTTTTATCATATTTATTTCATATACATTTCAATAGTAACAGACTAATTAGTGCGGTGCAAATTCATGATGCATAATTTCTTAACACCCACCCACAAGATACATGCTTAAAATAAGGAAACTACAAAAATCTTTAGCTTTATATCTATCACGTGGATCATTCCAATTATATGCAATGTGCTGCTTGATTTGGTTTCAAAATTGTGACTGGTGATGATACTTTTATATATCTTAGAGGATTTCAGTGAGATTTCTATCAATGATATGATTGTTACACACACTGCAGCCTTTTTTTTTCTGAATTTATCTTGACTATTTTTTTCTTGCTTTAATTTCATACATTATGTCTTTTCTAAAATTTTGTTTCTGCGTCAAAGTTATGAATCTTTTGGTGTGGTGATGAGATGAAAACACTTGGATGTGTTTTTAGGCAGTGGATGACATATATCATTCATAACTTTCTCTTATTTTTGTAGGGAAGTTGAAGCATCTTTGTTACCATCTCTTGAAGTTGGAATGGAGTTTGATAATTATGAGAGTGCTTGGCAATTCTGGAAAGACTATGGTGCTAAAATGGGATTTGGTGTTAGAAAAGAATACACGAATAAGAGGAAGGATGGAACAATTACTTCATGTAGATTTGTTTGTTGCAAAGAAGGGATAAAAAACAAAGACAAAAGAGATTATATAATAGTCAATCCTCGACGTGAGACACGAACAAATTGCAAAGTGAGAGTAACTTGCAAATTTGTTAATGGAAAGTTGAGAGTGATTGACTTTGTAGATGTGCATAATCACATTCTTCATCTCACGGAAACTACACATATGTTACCATGTCAGCGTAAAGTGTTTGATGTTCAAGCTCTTGAAATTGGATTGGCAGAAGATTCTAGGATTAATCAAAGAGCGAGTTTCGAACTTATGAGCAAGCATGCTGGGGGCCGAGCTAATCTTGGCTTTATGCTTGTAGATTAGAAGAATTATCTTCGCAATCGACGACAGGAAAGTTTAGCATACGAGGAAGCAAGTGCTTTGTTAGGATATTTCCAAGAACAATATTAAGCTAACTCGTCGTTCTTTCATGCGATTCAAACAGATTCAGAGAGAAAAATAACTAATATATTTTGGGTTGATGCAAGAATGATACTCGATTATAGCTACTTTGGTGAGGTTGTCTCTCTTGACACAAAATACTGCACTAATAATGCAAATAGGCCTCTTGCATTGTTTTCAGGATTTAATCATCACAAAGGATGTGTTGTTTTTGGGGCTGCATTGTTGTATGATGAGACAGCTGTTGGAGATTGTGCCCTAGGGCCAATCATTTATAGATATGT
>QANZ01003910.1:0-24008 GCA_003254925.1 Chamaecrista fasciculata
CTTGCGGTCTTATCTGTAAATATGTGCAAAGCCTCATCTCGAAAAGGAAAAAAAAAACAAGCAAAACCCATGATATTATAAGACATTTTCCATTCTTGTATTCTTGTCATCCATTATGAAGGAAGCATACATACGAAAATAATAAGAAAAAAGTTCCTATTTGCATGACTTGAGAGTATTAGATGAAATTGAGATCTTGGCTTAAACTGCAAATTGACCCATCATCTTTCTTACATTTATATTTTTTTACTATGTGCTTATTCACTTGTAGACACAAGTAGGGCAACAGAGCTACTTTTCATATTGAGACAGTATAACATATAGTCTTCATTATTTTAGAATCAAAGTAGTCATTAAGAATTACTATATGTTTCATTTAATCATATCTATTCAAGTTAATCATGCATGTATGGTCTTCTTTATTAAGTTTCGCAGTTAATTTGAGAGGCAAGCTTCAAAGGCAATTTGAGATTGATAATCATTTTTTGCAATTACAATTGGAAAGTAGCAATCTATGAAAGTAGCTTTACATAGTTACATAAGCTTTTAAAATAAGTATTTGGAATATCAAATGAGTTTGTTTAGTTACCGAGCAATTAATTATCTGTATATAGCTTCTTTAAATCAAGTTAAGTATGATTTTATCATTATTCGTAAGTCATAATGCTTTGATAGTCATATCTCTATATTACAAAAGTATTAGCTATTTTCTGGCGGCCTGTAATTTAAGTCTTCATTATCTGTGGTCCTAAGTTAAGTCTTTTAGAGCTACAATTATCATTATATTATTGCAGTAAAATCAAAGCTTCAAGAAGTTAAAGCAAAGAATTTTAAAAAATGTATGAGTTAATCCGTCCCTCGGACAGTAAACTAAGATACTCCCTGTTGAGCAAAGAGCTTCAAGGTGCCAAGTTAATCTGTTGCAAAGACAATAAATCACAATGCCTCACTCTCCCCCCATAAAGGACGATGGAGATCGTCTCCACTACCTTGGTAAATATGGTGATATAAAGTATCTCATATCAAAGTCTCTATGACACTAAGTACCTATATCCTGCCTTAAAAGAGAAGGTTAAAGAGGATGAAACATATTAGTATACATACATCCTGCCTTAAAGGAGAAGGTTAAAGAGGATGAGACATATTAGTATACATATACATCCTGCCTTAAAGAGAAGGTTAAAGAGGATGAGACATCTCAATTTGATAAGACCCTCTCACACTTTGCCTTTAAGATAATAAGGTTAAAGAAGGTGTGATAAGCTTTGTAAGTCATGCTCCTAATGCACATGTACATGAGCTAAGAGCTTTTCCACTCCTAATGCCTAATGTTCCTACATTACTATATTTTTATAGTTAATTAATTAATATAAGGTATCTAATGAATCCGTCTCTTGGACAGTAAATTAAGTGCTCTTCGCAATGTCCTTACTTAGACAAGGTTGGGAATATTGTGAAGGAAGGGAGACCCCTCCTTCCCCAGGATCAGTCCTAGGGTGTGGCTTGGTAGGATTGAAGTAAAGGCTCCTTCGTGTTCAATCATGATCACTTAAGTAAGTAAGGTAAGGACTTATATTTAGTAAGTATAGTATTATTCTGTTGAGCTCAAATCCCATCATCCTAGCTTTATTAGTAAATAGGGGTTATTATGAAAAGAAGTAAACTAGCTAAGGACCAAATAGTTAATTTAACCTATATGTCATATTCTTTCACCTTTTCTTTTCTATTCTCACGTTGAAGAAATGAGATATTATGAGTCATTATTGTGTATTGAAGGCAAATCATTCCCATATGGTCGTTGATGAGTTTAAATGCTAATGGTGAAGGTAAATGAATGGATTAAGTAGCATATAATGGGCTATGATTATGTCAAAAGGTATTTGAATAGGGAGCAGATGTGTACTAAGGGTTAATCATGTATATATAAAGAGAAGGAGAGATGTGTGATAAAGAGGGAGGGGGAGGAGTGAAGAGACACATAAGGAAGAAGAAAATGAAGATAGCTAACATAGGAAGATATGTCGTATATTAGAGAGAGAGATACTTTTTTATGAGAAGCAACACTTCTCCTTTTTTTGAGTGTGGAATATTAGAGAGAACCACTATTCCCTTTGAGCTCTTTAGAACATGTTTTGTTTTACTATATTTTAAGTCCTCTTGTCTTACCCACTTCCTACTTGAGTGCTTTACTTCTTCCCTATTAAGATCATCCTAGGGACTGTTTCCTAATATTTGCTCTAATATTGCTATTCTTTATATTGATTATTATTTTACCCTATTTCTCTTATTATTCTCTGGACCTCCAAGCTCGAACCTACCCGTTCCCGAAACACACTTTTATTATTCTTAGCCAGAAAAATTGCAGCTGAATTATCACAAAATATCCTGAAGGGCCTTGATATAGAATAAACAATTCTAAGTTCAGAAATAAAGTTCTTAAGCCATACGCCATGTGATGTTGCCTCAAAACAAGATACAAACTCAGCTTCCATAGTTGAAGTAGCAATTAAAGTTTGCTTATTGCTTCTCCAAGACACGGGTCAGCCGGCAAGCATAAAAATATACCCAGAATTTGACTTTCGAGAGTCAATACAGCCAGCAAAATCCGAGTTAGAGTAGCCAACTACTTCAAGATTCTCAGTTCTCTTGTACATTAACATGTAATCTTTGGTACATTTGAGATGCCTCAAAACCTTCTTTGCAGCTCTCCAATGATCCATCGCAGGATTATTCTGATATCTGCCCAACATTCCAACTGCAAAAGTTATGTCAGGCCTTGTACAAACCTAAGCATACATAATGCTTCCAACAACAGATGCATATGGAATATTGTGCATTTGTTCCTTCTCCAAATCATTCTTCGGGCATTGACTCAAATTGAATCTATCACCCTTCACAATAGGTGCTATACTTGATGAACAATCTTTCATCCGAAATCTTTCTAAGAATTTATTAATATAGGCTTCTTGTAATAGACCCAAAATACATCGAGTTCAATCTCTATGGATCTTAATGCCAATGATATAAGATGCCTCAACCATATCTTTCATATCAAAACTCGGAAAGAAAATGTTTCACCTCATATAGAAACCATTTATCATTAGTTGCAAGTAAAATATCATCTACATATAGGACAAGAAAATAATATTTACTCCCACTGATCTTTTGGTAAATACATTGATCCATGACGCTCTCTACAAATCCAAATGAATAGATAACCTCATGCAATTTAAGATATCACTGCTAGGAGGGCTTGTTTCAACCCATAAATAGATTTCTTAAGCTTGCAAACTAAATTCTCACCAGCACTAGAGAAGAATTCTTCAGGTTGTTTCATATAAACCTCTTCCTCCAAATCTCCATTAAGGAAAGTAGTTTTCACATCCATTTGATGTAATTCCAAGTCAAAATGGGCAACCAATGCTAATATCACACGAAGAGAATCTTTCCTAGATACAGGAGAAAAAGTCTCCTTGTAATCAATTCCTTCTTTTCGAGTAAATCCTTTGGCCACGAGTCTTGCTTTATATCTTTCTATGTTGCCCAATGAGTCCCTTTATGTCTTAAAGACCCATTTACAACCAATGGCTTTTAAGCCATTAGGTAACTCAAAAAGATCCCATACTCCATTAGATGCCATAGAATTCATCTCATCTTTCATAGCATTGAGCCACAACTCTGACTCTTTACAATTCATGGCTTGTGAAAACGTCTCAGGATCATTTTCAGCTCCCACATTATTGCAATCAGATTCTTGCAAAAACACTTCATAATCACTAGGAATTGCTGACTTCCTAATTCTAGTTAATCTCCTTAATGTTGAGATATCATTCTCTTGGGAAGTAGGATTCTCAACTGGTTGCATAACAGGTTCTGGTAATTGTTATGCAATTAGATCAACTCGAGTTTGGTCAACAGTCTGTGGTTCATCTATGATTAGTTCATCATTACCCGTTTGGACTTGATGGGTGATCGAGCCGGTTTATACCATGCTATCTAGAGGTCTTTGGATGTGTTTTGTGATGTTTTATAACCTATATTAGGTGTTTTAGGCCTCTAGATATGATAATTGTTGCATTGAGATAACAATTGCATTTTGGTCCTTTTATCGGTTTTTAGTGTAATTCTCTCATGTTTTAAGTGTTTAATTATATCTTGAGATTTTACATGTTTATCTTAGTGCAATTGTAAGTTTTTAGGAGCCAAAGACCCAAGGATTGAAGTGGAAGAAGGCCGCGATCAAAGCGGAATGAAGTCGGGAGCAAAACGAAGGCAAAACACCATTATTTTAGACTAGGCCATTGGAAAGCCTCCTCTTGCCTTGACGGCTTTCCAACGGCCTCAAAAACAGCGCCTTAGGNTTGCAAACTAAATTCTCACCAGCACTAGAGAAGAATTCTTCAGGTTGTTTCATATAAACCTCTTCCTCCAAATCTCCATTAAGGAAAATAGTTTTCACATCCATTTGATGTAATTCCAAGTCAAAATGGGCAACCAATGCTAATATCATACGAAGAGAATCTTTCCTAGATACAGGAGAAAAAGTCTCCTTCTAATCAATTCCTTCTTTTCGAGTAAATCCTTTGGCCACGAGTCTTGCTTTATATCTTTCGATGTTGCCCAATGAGTCCCTTTATGTCTTAAAGACCCATTTACAACCAATGGCTTTTAAGCCATTAGGAAACTCAAAAAGATCCCATACTCCATTAGATGCCATAAAATTCATCTCATCTTTCATAGCATTGAGCCACAACTCTGACTCTTTACAATTCATGGCTTGTGAAAACGTCTCAGGATCATTTTCAGCTCCCACATTATTGCAATCAGATTCTTGCAAAAACACTTCATAATCACTAGGAATTGCTGACTTCCTAATTCTAGTTAATCTTCTTAATGTTGAGATATCAATCTCTTGGGAAGTAGGATTCTCAACTGGTTGCATAACAGGTTCTGGTAATTGTTATGCAATTGGATCAACTCGAGTTTGGTCAACAGTATGTGGTTCATCTATGATTGGTTCATCACTACCCGTTTGGACTTGATGGGCATGAACAACTAATCCATCACTTGATATAGGAGTCTGTGAGTCTATATGATCATTCTCAAAATAAAAATTCTGAGTCTGGTCACTCCCACTAATCAAGTCACTTTCAAGAAATCTTGCATTTCTTGATTCCACAAATCTAGTGGTATGCGAAGGACAATAAAATCTATATCCCTTAGACCTCTCGGCATAGCCAACGAAGTAGCCACTAATGGTCCTCAGGTCCAACTTCTTCTCTTGTGGATTATAAATTCTCACTTCAAACGGACAACCCCAAATGCACATATGTCTTAAACTCAGTTTCCAACCTTTAATTAACTCAAATGGTATTTTTTCAACAGCCTTTGTTGGAACTCGGTTAAGAATATATACAGTCGTCTTAAGTGCCTCAGTCCATAAGGATTTAGGAAGCTTGGAGCTGCTAAGCATGCTCCGCACCATGTCTAATAATGTCATGTTTCTTCTCTCAGCTATACCATTCTAGTCTGGAGAACCAAGCATAGTGTATTGGGCAACAATCCCATTTTCTTGAAGAAACTTTGCAAATGGACCAGGTGATTGTCCTTCTTCAGTGTATTTACCATAGTACTCATCACTTCTATCCGATCTCACTATCTTTATTTGTTTGTCACATTGTTTCTCTACCTCCACTTTAAAAACCTTAAAAGCATCTAGTGCCTCATTCTTATTATCAAGCAGATAGAGATACATATATCGTGAGTAATCGCCAATGAAAGTGATAAAGTATTTCTGACCACTTAAATCCATACCAGGACTACATATATCAGTATGTATGATTTCTAATAAAGTAGAACTCCTCTTTGCACCTTTCTTGGACATATTAGTCTGCTTACCCTTAATTCAGTCTATACAAGTTTCAAAATCAGTAAACTCAAGAGTATTTAGCATTCCTTCCTTTAGTAATCTTTTAACTCTCTCTTTCGAGATATGGCCAAGCCTACGATGCCACAACATAGAAGAATTTTCTTTAGTAACACAATTGGATACATGCATCACATCATATAACTTATTGTCTTGTAATTGGATTCCAAAAAGACCACAAATTGTACCACTCCCAACAAACTCAAATTTATAAAATAATTTCACCATATTATCAGAAAATTCAAAACCATATCCCAGGGGTAAGAGTCTTGATACAGAAATTAAATTTCTTGAAAAACTTGGTACATACAAAGTCTTATCCAAAATAAAAGCAAACTAATGAGATGTATCGCTCAAGTGAACCCATCTTGTTGCCTGAATAGATGTATCACTCACTTCCTGTCGGCTTCCTTTGGTTTTGAAAACCCTGTAAGGAATTCGAAATATGGATTGTAGCACCCGAATCAATCCACCAAGTGTTACTACCAACATCTACTAAATTAGATTCATAACAAACTAATGAGATTGAGTTACCTTTCTTTTCAAGCCAAGCCTTAAATTTCTCACAGTCCTTCTTCATGTGCCCTTTCTTTTTACAGAAAAATCACCTAGACTGCTTCTTAAGATCACCATGGACAGGTCCCTTGCCCTTGCCCTTTTTCTTAGCTTGTTTCTTATTCTTCCCATGTGCCAAATGTGCACTCTCTCCCACTTCCACTAAGAGCCTTCCTTCCTCTTGAACACACATGGTCAAAACTTCATCAATAGACCATTTTTACTTATGTGTGTCATAAGAAATTTTGAAAGGTTTATATCGAGGCGGAAGAGAATTCAGAATGGAGTCCACTAGGAAAGTGTCAGAAATCTCAACCTCAAGTTTTTTCAATTGAGCTGCAATGTCCCTCATCTTTATGATGTGCTCATGCACACCACTTATGCTAATGAGTTTCATGGATAATAATAAGGGATTTACAATTATCACCACATAGTTCAGGAACATGAAAATCAGAAATATTGAGTGGTTGCATAGATGCATAAAAGTTACATATTAACATCTGTATTTGAGACAAAATAATATAATACCATATAGCATGTATAAAGCCAATAAAAAAACATCACAATCCAATAATACATTTATAATGGATTTAAATCTTCATATATGTGTAAACAAGACTGGAAAAATATATGCATATAAACATAATCATAAATTTTCATAAAACACAAATAAGAGATTCTAATTAAACACATAAAGATCAAGAAATAAATCCAACAGTGCACATGTTCAGCGTCCTCTCAACTTCATATATATATATATATGTATATATAACGCCATATATTAACCCAAAAAAAAATGAGACCAGCAATGCACATCGTCACCATCACATAAATATTTTCAAAAAACTTAAGTTATATATATATAGAAGCCTAAACCGTAAAGCACCACATATATGCCATATTGCATATATACATATATATTACAAAACTATATAAATATGTATGGGTCATAATCGTAAAGCACTAACAGTATATATATATTAATCCAAAAGCTAGATCACTCATGTAGCACCAAAACTGCATATATATATATATATATATATACATATAAAATTATGAGGAGTATTTTATGTGCAGCGATGAACCAAGAATGAAAGACCACAAACTACAACACCACCCAATCAGGTTTTTTTTTCTTTAACAAATGAAGTGATCAGATTTGCATAAACTAATTATCTATTAATTCAACAAAAATGATCAAACCGAAAACTAAATTGCAAGGCAGAGGTTTAAACAGGCTCTGATACCAAATGTTAGAAATTTGGTAGATAAACATACATTTGTTCATCTAAAACAAGAATATAAATGCGGAATATACCTCCAGCCATTGCCTCAGAATAGAAAACTCAAGAACACCAGAACTAAAAAAAGAACTAGAATATGAGTACTTCTAGCCTTTAGTTTCTCATATAATCTGATGGTGTTTGCTTTAGGTGATGAGAAACAAGGTCTAAGGACTCATATTTATAGCAACCTTGAGGGCACCACTCCATCAATGGTGACACAAGTTACAAATGGAGAATTGAATATACATAATGTAAGTTAATGAATTTTAAAGGGCTCTAAATGTAGGAAAGCAAAATTGAAATTGGATCATCAAATAGAATATCAATTAGTATTAATTTAATTAATAACAAAAAAAACTAACAAGAAGTTGATATGGTTCATGCTAATTTGGATAAATATAAGACTAAATGGAAGAAAATCGGTTGTACAGTAATGTCAGATGGATGGACTGATGGGAAGGGTAGATCTTTGACCAACTTTCTTGTTAATAGCTTTGAAGGGATTGTTTTCATAAAGTTTATAGACACTAGTAGTTTTAGTAAAGATGTTGACAAAATGTTTGAATTGCTTGATGAGATGGTAGTAGAAATTGGGGAAGAAAATGTGGTTCAAGTTGTAACAGATAGTGCTTTAGCCCTTGTATCTGTTGGTAACAAATTGATGGATAAAAGAAAGCAACTCTTTTGGTCACCTTATGCAGCCCTTTATCTTGATTTGATTCTTGAAGACATTGGTAACACTACGGTCTCCCATAATTAATACCATTGGAAAAGCTAAAAATTTCTGAGTCTATAAACCTTTAAAAATTTCTTCACAAAGGAAATAAAAAAATCATGCAATTGAAAGGTTATTTATTGGTATGACAATAGCAAGCTCATAGATATTAATGGTCCTAACTCGTGACCACCATGGTTTATAGAGCAGTATCACTAAATTCTTATACATTGTTTTTTCCATGTTGGTTTACCATAACCGAAATTATGAAAGAATACATTGAAGTTTAAAATAATTTTATCATCGCACACATATGTACAGTATGATGAATAATGGATATTTGAGGTCATTTTGAGACAAACATCTCATTGTTATTAAAATCAAGAGAAAAATAAAATAAATAATCTTAAGCCAAAAAGGAAGATGAAAAATAGAGTAGGTTAATGGAATGTCACTCAATTACAAAGATCAGGAATGAGGACAATCTAGAAAATCAAAAGCTTCAGAACCACTACAAACTGAAAACGATGAAAATTTCAATAACTACGGCAGATTTCCAGATCGAAATACTGGAAACTTGGACAACTCAGAGTAAGAGTAATCTATCCCATTCTCCTTCATATTTTACACATCTTACAAAATATGCTTATTAATATCTCAAATATGCAGACTTTCTGCATAATATAGCCTTAATATCAAGTACCTTAAACATTCTAAACTAAAACCTAATTACCAAAATAGAAGCAACTACCATAACTTAACCCAAAGATGCAACAAAATATGCAAAAAACCTATATTAAGAGGGAAAATAGTTTATTGAACTAGCAACCAACTTACCAACCTAGCGATGGTCGTCAGCAGAGGAATTGAGAGAGAGCGTTTCTAGAAATTGTTCAACTCACTGTTGTTGTCATCATTGATCCATTTCACTTTCCTTAAGTCCAAAACAACAAAATGGAAGAAAGAGGGGAAGAAGAAAAAGAAAGACCTTAGGAATTGCCGAGGGTAAAAAATGTAAATGTACATAATATTTTGGTTACCTATTTTTCAGGTCATAGCTTCAATATTTTGGTTACCTATTTTTCAGGTCATAGCTTCAATGTGTTAGAATTTTATTGGCTTATAATCCATTGCATCTCATGTCTAGAATCAAACTTTGCATCATAGTTTAACTCATAATATGTTAAAAAAAAAATACATTTATGATAGAAGATATTGCATAAAAATCATCTATTATTTATAAACCTCTTATGATTTTTATTTTAAAGTTTGATCTATTATTGTCAACAATCACATGGTGGACATAAATTTAAGGTTTCTACTAGGGATGTTCACCGTTATTGTGGGTGTGATGGTGATCGAGCCAGTTTATACCGTGCTATCTAAAGGTTTTTGGATGTGTTTTATCATATTTTATAACCTATATTAGGTGTTTTAGGCCTCTTGATATGATAATTGTTGCATTGAGATCGCAATTGCATTTTGGTTCTTTTATCGGTTTTTAGTGTAATTCTCTCACGTTTTAAGTGTTTAATTATATCTTGAGGTTTTACATGTTTATCTTAGTGCAATTGTAAGTTTTTAGGAGCCAAGGACCCAAGGATTAAAGTGAAAGAAGGCCGGGATCGAAGCGGAATCAAGTCGGGAGCGAAACGAAGGTGAAACACCATTCTTTTAGACTAGGCCGTTGGGAAGCCGCCTCTTACCTTGACGGCTTTCCAACGGCCTTAATTACAGTGCCTTAGGCCGTTGGTCCGCCGCCAAACACAGTAGTAGCTTTCCAACGGCCTTGTTGCGATTTTTCATGCTGATTTCGTATTTTTGCAAACCCAACCCGATTTTGCACTCATATAACCCGAAACTTAGACCTAAGGACCCAAAATATTGTTCCTAAACCGACCCAACTCATCATTTAACCTATATCCACCAAAAACCCTCATTCACACATCATTCTCACCTCACCAAGCCTCCAACTCGTCCCTCTACTTCTCCACTTTGTCTTCTTCATTCTCAACCACCCTCCATGGCCGAAACTGAGGTTTGGGAGTGCAGCTCCGGCGTCTCTCCACCAATGGTCGGCTAAGAACCTTGCTTGGAGTGTGGATGATGAAGCTAGAGCACCGGATTCTATCGTCTAGGGAGTTTTTCTTAGTTTATCGTCTTGTCTATTCGGGATTCTAGTTTAGTTGTTTAACTTGACTTAGATTTCTAATGTAGTTGATGATATTGATTATGTTCTCTGAGTGTGTTCTTGATTATTTCACATTTGACTCTTTAATCGATACTCTTCGTTGTTAAGCTCTATCGTGATAGTGTTGATTGTGATAATCTTAATTGATGGTTGTTTAATTGTCAATTGGACTAGGTCTAGGAACTATCTTGACTTAATTGAGATGTGGATTAGTTGATTAGGTTGATTAGTCACTTGTTTAAGAGCTAATTAATTGGGTTAATTAATCTTTTCTATGAGTTTTCATGGCAACGTCAATTTGGTCCCTGAGTATGAATTCCCTATATCATTTGTGGTGCAATGATAGCTTAGTCATCCGATAACTCCAAGTATTTCTCCATTTTTTATCCACTTTTATAGTTTTGTCTCGTATTTAGTTTAGTCCCTTATTCATAGTTTTGCTTTAGTTCTTAAACAAATACAATTTTACCGGCATTTCTTAGTTTGTTTAAAATTTTTAAGCCAAATCGATCATTTCTTGTGCCTTGAATCGCTTGTACTCCACATTCGGGGAGTCCCTAAGAGAATACGACCCGGCGAGTATCATTATACTACATATTTAGTCGGTCTTTTTGGTGCGCATTGCGACGTGCGCGATCAAATGGTCCTTGCCATATATGAAGTTTATGTCCTTATATTGTTTGAGATTTATATTTCATAAGGGCCTTAGACAACCTCTAACATATTTTTTTTTCTTTTTTGATTAATTATGGTTAACTTTGATTGTTATTTTAAATTCTGTTTGAATTTATTATATACAAATTAGATAAATTATTAAAGATTTATATTTTCGTGATATTATTTTTAATTAGTAATTTTATTTTTTCGAATAAGGTTAATTCTTTTGAATTTAAATATATTTCTTAATGTTAAATCATTTTATACTTTACATGTATATTGATATGCTCGTTAGAACATGCAAAGTTCCTAATATATTATATACATAAATAGATAAAAAAGAATAACTACATTGACATATAAATAAACGGAAACACAACACACGAAAATAAATAAATAAATGTACATAAATAAATAAATATACAAATGCATAAAAAATAAAAATATACAAAAATACATGAGAAACCAAACATATAAATCGATACCTAAGTAAATAAATACTTAGAAATAAACATGTACATAATAAATACATGCATACTCTTATGGTCTCAACAAGTAACGATGTTGAACTTGAAACAAACCACCAAATTAAATCAATTGCTTTCAAGTATATGAGTTGAAGTGACGTGACAATGTGTAATTTAGCCCCATCAAAAAAAAGATATTAAATCTAAATAATGGGAGACATCTTATAAGAAGCACTTGTCAGCCAACAATAACTTGAAATAAAGACGATAGAGTTTTTTTTTTCTTTTTTATGATCTAGTCTATACATTTTATCCTTCAAGGCTAATGGCTAGATTACCACGTCACAACCATTATCCAACAACAATATACACATACAAGCCAATATTCTGGAATCAAATCCTTTGTCTTTGGCACCCTCTGAATTTCTTTGCATTCAGGGGATCTTTTTTACCGTTTGGTTTGATCTTCTTCATTTTTTTGTTGCCATGTAGTGAATTATGCGAAAAACACATTGTTTCATTAAAAATAAAACCTTAGATTTTCTGTTATGAATCAGAATTTGAGAACAGAAAAATAATAGAGAAAGAAATGATTGCATGAATGAATGTGCTAATTCCTCAATAGAGAAAAGGCATCAATACACAGGAAAGTCCTTTTTGAGTAAGAACTATACTACAGATCCAAAGATTATACATCAAGCTTACCCTCCTAATGACTTATTCTCTAGATATATGAATTGACACAATAGTAACAGACTCTAACAACTCGGCAAGAAGCATGACTCTCACTCATAGAATAGGTGGGTCATTTGCCTAACTCTAGTCTCACAAGTTGCATGCCCCATTTCATAAGCACCACTTACTTTGGGCCCTTCTCCATGGCTTGCTTCTTCTATTGGGCCAAGATTAGCTTGATCCATATCAATACCTTCCGGTTGGAAAACAACCTTGTCCTCAAGGTTGATATTGGACAAGAAATACAATTCCCATATTTCCATAAGTGCATATTTTGGTGCCCCTTTATAAGTCATGACAGCAAGGAATGCTTGGATTGCCATCTCTACTTCTCTTCTAATGTATGAAGCTCCAGCAAGTTGAAAACTAATTGTTTCATCTTCCCATATCAGCTTTGATATATTATTATTTGGACGTTCGCCTACTCGGCCTTCGCGCAAAGAACTTCATAGGCATTGACAATGTGCTCGATCCAAAGCGCAAAGGAATAACTATTGAAGACATGGATCAGCCCAATGGATCATTCATCAATGACGCAGGGATCACAAAAAAAGGTACGATCGCAAATAAGTATGCTTTATACCGTATTATTATGCGAGACTACTATTATAGGACCAAATTGCATAAAACACGTCGGTTTAGGATAAATAAGAAAATAAGATATCAGCCACGTATAAAACTTAAAAATCTTAAAAATAAGAAAGTGGTACGAAACCCTATCCGAGCCACACTCTTCAAGGACGAGGACAGCAACTGATGTGGACAGAGGATCTCTGCCGAACTAAGGATGGGCGGATACTTCGTAAAGATCTGCCACGAAACCTTCAGGCCACCCTGAAGAAATTTCGCGATGCCTTCTTCCCATTTACACGGTTTCCGCATAAGTGTGAGGGAAGAAGAGGGTTATCCCGAAACCCTAATTCGTAGTTTAGGACCCTAGAATTTGTATTAGACAAATTCTACCTTTCTCATTCGTAGTATTAGATTTTTAATTTATTTTTTCAGTTAGAGACTGACAGCCAAGGTACGGAAATAAAAATTTTAATTTTTGTTTCTGTGTCGCCTCTTAAGCCTGCGGCGCACCTGGCGGCCCAACGTCAAATTATTTGGAGAGTTTAATCTCGATTAAACTCTACCAAATATGATTTAAATTTAGATTTTAAATTGCGCGGATTTGACGAATATCTTAGATTTCACCCCTATAAATACCCCCTCAAACCTCTAGGCTTCTCACAACTCTCAAAAATTCCTCTCTAACTTCCAAAGCTCCTAGAGCACTCTCTTGAGAGCTTGAATCCCTCTCTTCTCAAGTTTCCTCCAAATCGAAGGTAAGCCTTTACGGTTTTTCTTTGAATTCTCTAGGAACTTCTAGGATAGGTTTTCTTTCTCAAAATCGACTTTAGGACTTATCTTTGTGTAAAGAAGGGTAATTTGGGGCCTTGCTGTCAAAATTTTTGACAACTTCGCAAAACTTTTTGCGCCGGCTCTTGGGCCGGCAGCACAACATGACGGCTGATCAGCCCAAATATGAACAAGTTATTTGGCCTTCTTTTAATATGTTTAAACTAATAATATATTGTAATTAGACCAATTAATATATTAAGGGTTGCACCAAGGTATGGCATAATAAAGTGGATAAAATAGGTTAATTACCGTTTATTTATTGTATTTTATAAATAAGTGTTATTTAATGGGTTTTTTGTGTTTCAGATATCCAAACAGGGTCTAACCAGAGGGATTAATCTAGAATCAACAAGAAGATGTCAAATCACACAAGATACTCTTGTGCCGTTGGATGAGTCGCCGACGCAAAACAGGTAAATCTCGCGGCGCAAGTATCTGAGAGGGATATGACGTCAGCAAATATCTTCAGCGCAATATTACGTTGAGCCGTCACTTGGCCAACGGCCCAAGTGGGAAATCTCTCGGCGCACGATATTCCAAAGCTTAAATATATGTTTTGGAGGGCCAGGATTCAAGATATGAAGATATAATCGAAATATCGCGGATATTGCGCTGAGCCATCACTTTGGGCTACCGGCGCAAGCAACAACCCAAGTCCAAAATTGTTCCTTGACTTGCAAACCAAGCACACTACTGAGGACTATAAATAGAGATCGTCATTCCACTCTCAAAGCACCAATTCACATCGAGAAACTCCCTAGCGCCTCAACTGGAGTCAGAATAGAATAGAGTAGAGTAGCTATCAATAGGTCTCCATGATGGGAGCCTAAACGTTCTTCATCCTAAAGGAGTATCATGAAGGAAGCCAGAGTTCTTCATAGTTCATGGAGTTGTTGTTTAATTATGTTTATTCATTGATTGTTCTTAGATCTAAGTGTTTTATTTCAAAGTACAATTATATGTTTGGATTGATAGATCAGTGCTTTATTAGGGAATGGAACCTTGATATTCCTGGAGTTTATCTCTTTCACGATTAATAAAGTTTGCTGTTTTCGGTTTGCTAAAGAGTGTTCTATCTATCTTAGAAAGCATGATTATTAGGATTGTTAATTTATATTTGTTTATTTGCATCTCCTTGAAGCTAAAGTATGTTATGAGAAAGGATAATCAAAGACAACGTTGTGATATTTATTTGTCCTACTGGAGGTATAGTGGTAAATTTAAGTTATAATTTGTTAAGAATGTTCGGTATCGGCTAATTGGGGATTGAGAGAGAATGGTCTCCTCGAAACCAGAATGAAGTGCAATTATGTGCGAATTCCGACTTGAAGGGAAAATATAGTAATATTACATTAATCGGAGATAATTACTTTTCCAAGAGAAAGACATGAAGTGGATTTATTGTATAGTTAGAAGAACAAGTTAAGAACTGAACACTTTGATAAATTAAAAAGTGAAGGAAGTTGTTATATGACTCGTTCTAGAGGGGAAGTCGAATGTTTATGTACCGTAACTAAAAGGGAAGGTTGATAGTGATGAGATGATGATTATTGGTCACTTAAAGGTGACAAAATGAATTTGAGTTGAAGTGTAGAGATTTCAATAGCTTTGAGATCAGAGTGTGTAATAATAGTATGGAGATATATTGTTGAGACTCATAATTGTAGTTTATNATGGGAGACATCTTATAAGAAGCACTTGTCAGCCAACAATAACTTGAAATAAAGACGATAGAGTTTTTTTTTTCTTTTTTATGATCTAGTCTATACATTTTATCCTTCAAGGCTAATGGCTAGATTACCACGTCACAACCATTATCCAACAACAATATACACATACAAGCCAATATTCTGGAATCAAATCCTTTGTCTTTGGCACCCTCTGAATTTCTTTGCATTCAGGGGATCTTTTTTACCGTTTGGTTTGATCTTCTTCATTTTTTTGTTGCCATGTAGTGAATTATGCGAAAAACACATTGTTTCATTAAAAATAAAACCTTAGATTTTCTGTTATGAATCAGAATGTGAGAACAGAAAAATAATAGAGAAAGAAATGATTGCATGAATGAATGTGCTAATTCCTAATGAAAGTCCTTTTTGAGTAAGAACTATACTCCAGATCCAAAGATTATACATCAAGCTTACCCTCCAAATGACTTATTCTCTAGATATATGAATTGACACAATAGTAACAGACTCTAACAACTTGGCAAGAAGCATGACTCTCACTCATAGAATAGGTGGGTCATTTGCCTAACTCTAGTCTCACAAGTTGGATGCCCCATTTCATCAGTACCACTTACTTTGGGCCCTTCTCCATGGCTTGTGATAATAGGCCGAATAACTTGGAGGCTTAGAAGACCTAGACCATAGGCGTTCAAAGCCCAACGAAGGAATCACCTGGGTGAGAACGCCAAAAAGTCCAACGACAAGTGAGAGCGCCACAAGCCCTACTTCAAGGCGCCATAAGAGTCCTACATGGGGAAGGCGCCAAATGCGTACATCAGTCGAGAACGCCAACAGCTAGGCGTTCACGGAAAGACGTAAAAGGAGGCGTTGCTACAACAATCAAGAGCCAAGAAGAGATTGATCTCCATACGACTCCTCCATCAAATAACGACTTACTCCATATCTTAACTACCAGATCTGTTAAGATAGCAATCGGTTAGGATTTCCCTGAAGATCACAACTGAATCGGCCAAATCAGTTAAGATCACAGTCAACCATATCTGGGTCTGGAAAGATCTCATTTCACCAGTATAAAAGGACAGCCCCCGCACTGGAAAAACGTACGCATTATTGCTATTTACACATATTATTGCTCTCAAGTTCTTTACTGACTTAAGCATCGAAGGTGAATCGCAGGGCCACCCCTGTGCATTCATTAACTTGCAGGCGACTTTTGACCCAGAGTTGCTTCATCGAACCAGGTAATGCCCTCCGGCCGAAACCAGGTTCATCACTGGCGTCGTTTGTGGGGACTTTTCATTCGAAGTCCATATTTAATTTGTTGTTAAAGTGTTGATCTTAGTTTAAATTTTCTCTTTCGGTACACGAACGATCAGGTTGGATCACATACATTTTTCCTATATTTTTGTTTTATCTAACCTGTGTGTTCATCGAACCAGAGAGAAAGATGACATCTACAGAAATTGGCAAGATGACATCCACTCCAACTGATCAGCACGCTTCAGGAGGCTCAGTAGCTCAATCCGCACAGGATTCGACGCTTGCTCCTCCCCCAGGATTTCCTGCCACCCAGGAAGCTCCTACGCTGCCCAATCCAGCGACTGCGGGGCAAATCACTATAACAGCAGAAGACAAGATTGCTGCACTGAAGGCTGACATGTGCATAGAGATGGAAGCACTGCGAAAAGACATCTGTGATCTGGTTATGGGCAAGGGAAAGCAAGTTGCTGAAGAAGCTAACCCGGAGCCCATACCTCCAGAAGGAAACCCAGGAAATCAAGAACAACAGGCTCCCATGAGCAACCCACCACCTGCCCAGGTGGTAGCTCAACAGTAGGCTCCTAGTCAAACCACTCAGCTCACCCAGCAGCAAACTTGGATGAGCGCCTACTCTTATCCACCTCAGGGCTACTATTATCCACAGGGGTATTATCCTCAATATTACCCCGGATATGGCGTCTATGGAGGATCCACTGGAATGTACCAGCCTATGAGTGTCCAGGCACCAACGCCAGAATCGGCACCTCCAACCAATTCGGCGTTACCGGCAAGAACGCCCCCATTGGCTGAGGGAATCTTTGCCCCTCATGTGCAAGCTGTTGAACTGGACAGGAATTACAAAATGCCCATGAAGCTGACGCCTTATACAGGGGAAAAAGACCCAGAGGATCATTTACTCAGCTTCAAGGCCGCCGTGAATATCTCCAACCTGGGAGATCCTCAGAGGTGCAAGCTATTTCCTATAACTTTGGAAGGACCAGCTCTGGATTGGTTCTCCAAACTTTCGGCGGGCTCGGTACATTGTTTTAAAGACCTGGAGGATATGTTTAAGAAACGATTCGCCACCAATAAATTGTATAAGCAGCCGATGGAGGTCTTGACCGACATCAGACAGAACAAGGGAGAATCGTTGCGGGACTACTTGGCAAAGTTCAACAAAACTTTGCTAAGTATTAAAGAAGTAGACGACAAAATTGCAGTGTACTCATTCCTGGCGGGAATCAGGCTAGGCCACGCGCATAAGGAGCTTACGCACAAGGCGCCCAGATCTGTCGGTGAGCTCCTCTCAATGGTTGAGGAGTTCATAACAAAAGAAGACCTAGACAAAACCCAACGCGATCGCTTTGCGAAAATTGAACCAGACACCAGAAAGCCATACAACAAGAATTCGGAAAAGGCTGGTGGCGCCCAAGCAACAAAGGGTAGGGACTACTCCCGGCGGCCACGGTCCCCACCCAGAGGAAGGCATGCTGTCTACACTGTTCTCGCTGTGTCCCAATCAGAGATTTCCGAGAAATCTGCAACACAGATCTGCTACCAAGACTCCCAGACCGCCCTAGGAGAGCAGGGCGAAACGTTGATACCAGCAAGTATTGTAGGTATAACAGAACAGAGGGGCATACAACGGATGAATGCATCGTCTTGAAGGACGAAATTGAGAACCTGATCAGATTGGGACGCCTCCCATCTAGGTTCATTAAGAAAGATGGAAGTAAGAGGTCCAGAGAGGAGAAAAACACTCGCGAGCAGAAGAAGCCGAGAAGAGGAGGCACTGATGGCGAAGAAAAAAAGCGAGAACGGCGCACACCGCCAAGAGACGACAGACCATCTGGGATCATCCATACCATCTCAGGCGGTATAGAAAAAGGTGGCGCCAAAACTCCACATAAGAGAAGAAAGGTGAATCGATCCATACTTAGAATCGACTATAAAGAAACATCGAGAGAGGACAGATGGGTTGAACCCATAACCTTCACCGACGATGAATTGTGGGAGGTGAACCAGGATTACGATGACCCCATGGTGATCACAGCACGAATTGGTACCTTTACGGTAGAAAGGATCATGGTGGATCAAGGCTCGTCCGCTGATATTATTTACAAGTCATGCTTCGATCAGCTGGGCGTTCCAAGGTCAGACCTCAAGGAACACTACGGACGCCTTATAGGATTCACAGGAGATCAGATACCAGCCCTTGGAAGTGTTGACTTACGACTCACCGTAGGGGAAAAGCCAAAAGTGACAAGTGTCATGGTAGAATTCTTGGTGGTCCAGGCGCCCTCGGCATATAATGTCCTTCTCGGGCGCCCCTCCCTAAACAAGATGAGAGCGGTGGTATCCACTGCCCACCTTCGCATGAAATTTCCAACAGCGCAAGGAGTGGGTCAAGTGAGAGCGGACCAGAGGACAGCCAGACAATGTTACGCAATGAGTCTGGCGAAAACCAATGAAGAAGAAAGAAAGAGGAAAACACGGGCGAACACATCGGCTGATAACGCCCCAAATAAAGGGAAGCTTGAGGGTTCGAATGATGAAATAGAAGACTTCAGGGATGAAATCTCGAATCAAAGGCCCAAGCCAACAGGAGATTTGGAGGTTGTACAGCTAGGAAAAGACGCCGAGAAAACGGTTCAGATCAACATGCTCCTTCGTGAACAAGAAAAGTCCGAACTTATCCAACTCTTAAGAGAATCCTCGGACGTCTTCGCTTGGTGTTCTGCAGACATGCCAGGAATTGACCCAGAGCTCATCTGCCACAACCTGAACACTGATGGCAGAAGAGGAGTAATCCAACGAAAACGCCTCTTTGGCTATGAACGCCAGGCGGCTATCCGCGAAGAAGTTGGCAAACTACTGATTGCAGGATTTATCAGGGAAGCCAAGTACCCCGAATGGCTCTAAAATGTGGTACTGGTCAAGAAATCCAACGGCAAGTGGAGGATGTGTGTGGACTTCACTGACCTCAACAAGGCGTGTCCAAAAGATCACTACCCACTGCCCAACATCGACAAACTTGTGGATGGGACTTGTGGTCATCAGACGATGAGCTTCCTAGACGCCTTCAGCGGATATAATCAGATAAAGATGAACCCTCAGGACGCCGAGAAAACGACGTTCATAACAGAGATGGGCACGTACTGCTACACGGTGATGCCTTTCGGACTAAAGAATGCGGGCGCCACCTACCAGAGGATGATGGATCTCTTCTTTAAAGATTACATTGGAAGAAATCTTGAAGTCTACGTCGATGACATGGTAGTGAAAACCAAAGAAGGGGGCAAACACACCGAGGATCTGAAGGAGATCTTCAATCAACTACGCAAGTACCAGATGAAGCTGAACCCCTCAAAGTGCGCCTTCGGCGTAAACGGAGGAAAATTCCTCGGGTTCATGCTCACCAACCGAGGAATTGAAGCAAACCCAGACCAGTGCAGAGCAATCCTCGAGATGAACTCCCCGAGATCAATTACGGAGGTCCAGCACCTCAACGGCAGGCTAGCGGCGCTCCATAGGTTTCTGTCGAGGTAGAAGGCGCCTAGCGCCACCTCAACAATAAAGCTTTAAAGCTACTCTCTAGTGACAGTCTCATTATCGTCTTTTATTTCAGTCATGTCTTTAACTAATTATTTTTAGTTTACTATGTTTATCAAGAACGCCTATTTAAAATCCCATGTAAGCCGTCTTTTCGACGCATTACTTCTATCAATAAAACGAGCATTACTCACGGAAAGTCTCCTTTACATTCAGGTCTACTGACAAATGCTTACCTTTCTTTCAAACACTAAAAGCAAACAAAAAATTCCAATGGACCAAGGAGTGCGAGGAAGCCTTTCAAAGGCTAAAAACGTACCTGGCATCACCGCCAATTTTGGTAATTCCAGTCAAGGATAAACCAATTTACGTTTACTTGGCGTCCACGGATGACGCGATCAGTTCGGCGTTAGTACTCGAAGATGGGGAAGAACAAAAACCCATCTACTTCACGAGCAAAACGCTCACAGGAGCAGAGAAGAGGTATCACCGCCTGGAAAAGCTAACATTCTCGTTACTCCATTCAACTAGGAAGTTGAGACACTACTACCAACAGTTCCAGATAATTGTCAGAACTGACAGACCCCTCAAGCAGATGATTGAACAACCAGACATCGCAGGAAGAATGTCGATATGGTCCGTAGAAATCTCAGAATATGGGATCGCCTACGAACCACGGAGGGCCATTAAGGGGCAAGCTTTAGCAGACTTCATAGCAGAGATAACCGGCCCAGACAACGCCCAAAATTGGACTTGGAGCCTGCACATTGATGGCGCCGCATCAAACTCACAACGCGGAGCAGGAGTGGTAATGCAAGCCCCGGATGGCTCCATCATCGAACAATCGATCGAAATTGAATGTCCAATCACCAACAACCAGGCGGAGTACGATGCGTTGATCGCTGCCTTAAAGTTGGCAGCCAACATAGGCGCCAAAAGATTGGAAATCTTCGCAGACTCCCAGTTGGTGGTACAACAGATGAATGGAGAATACGAAACCAAGGACTCGACCATGGTCCAATACGCTAAAAAAGCGAAGAAGATCATAGAAGGGTCAGGAATAAAAACCACTTTGAATCACATCCCGCGGAGCGAGAACGCCCGAGCCGATGAGCTCGCCAAGTTGGCATCCAGGCCAAACAAAGGAGGGAGGAACTCCATCATCAGAACGACCCTTAGGGAGCCCTCGATATTAGAACAAGACATTCTTCCCACCGAAGAAGTCGTTGACTGGAGGACGTCGATATTCAATTATTTGGACAAAGGCTCCCCTCCCTCAGACAAGAGCGAGGCAAGAAAAGTTGCAAGGAGATCTGGCAGGTACTTTGTCAGACAGGGAACACTATACAGAAAAAACTTTAGTCACCCAGGAGCCAAGTGCATAGCGGGTGAGGAGGTTACCAGAGTGTTGACTGAAGTCCACGAAGGATTGTGTGCAAGCCACCAAGGCCCAATGGCAATGCGAAGGAAAATCCAGAGGGCAGGCTACTATTGGCCCACGCTATTACAGGACGCAGAAAGCGTAGTGCGCTCATGCGAGAAATGTCAGAAGTATGCCAATATGATCCATACACACGCAGCCCCTATGAACGCCATTACCTCCCCTTGGCCGTTTGACTTATGGGGAATCGACATTGCAGGACCATTCCCAACAGCGGCCTATCAGAGAAAGTTTCTCATAGTCGCCGTTGACTACTTTACGAAATGGGTAGAGGCCAAAGCAGTGGCGTCCATAACCTCGGAATCCATGGAGAAGTTCCTATGGCAGAACGTCATTACCAGGTTTGGAGTCCCGAACACTCTAATATTTGACAATGGCGCCCAATTCACAAGTAGGAAGTTCCAAGACTTTTGCAAGGCCTGGAAAATTCATCATAAAACCACCTCGGTAGAACATCCAGCCACAAACGGCCAAGTTGAGTTAGCCAACAGAATCATCATCCAAGGAATTAAGAAAAGACTGGAGTCAGCTAAGGGAAGATGGGTTGATGAACTCCCCTCAATCCTATGGTCATACAGGACCACGGAACAAACTGCTACAAGGGAAACACCTTTCGCCTTAGCATACGGACATGAAGCAGTCATACCTGCCGAAGTGAACGTCCCGACTGAGAGGATAATCAATTATCCAAACACCAATGACGCCAACTCCAGGCTCCAAGCCTTGGATAGCTTGGAGGAACGACGGGAAGTTGCAGCCATCAGACAAGCTGCCTACAACCAGATGGTTAAAAGATACCATGACTCCAAAATAAAACCCAGAACTCTCAAATTAGGAGATCTGGTACTCAGAACTGTTGAAAACAACAGAAAGGATCCTAGACACGGCAAGCTCGGACCAAACTGGGAAGGCCCCTACAGAGTCGTGGAGGTCCTACCCGGGAACGCCTTCCGACTGGAAACGCCCGAAGGCAAATCACTCCTGAACGCCTGGAACATGGCGAAGCTCAAGTTTTATTTTCCCTGAGTGGATAAGTTTCGTTCTAAGTTATAGCATTATTTGAATAAGGCCATGGCGCCAACTGTACTTTGCTTTCGTGTCAATAAATTATATTTTCTTCCTTCCAACAAATAATGAAGTTGGAGCTGCTCGGGGGGACGCCCTCGGAACAGCAGCGAAAAGGCCCTCGAAGGAGCCTTGTGAGTATGACACTCACTACCATGCGGACCGACCCTCCCTTGGATGACTAGTCAAAACCTAGCGTATAATACGCAAAACGCTCGAAGCGTGCCCAACGCGAGGCAGCACTTCACGGTGCAAAACAAACATAACGATCAAACCATGGAATGTCAATAAAGAAAAGCGCAAGTAAATCAAGCATCAAAAGAAAGCATATCAAGGGCATCAATGCCCGAATATTCAAAGAAAAATGGCCTACAGGCCAAGCATAATCCACAATTCAAAAATGGCGTCTACGCCATAACCAAGCTAATTAAAAATTTACAAAAGGGCGCGCAGGCCCAACAAAGTAAACAAAGGCACGCAGGCCTAAGCAGCAGAAGGGGGATCCTCGGTAGTAGTAGCAATCGGAGCACCCTCGGCGTTCCCGCTTGACGGGGCGTTTGCCTCCACCTCCTGAGCCACAACGCCACTTGCACTAGCACTCGCAACGGCAGGAGGCGCTGTCTCAGCAAGAACAACCTCTCCGGGAAGGGGAACCTCCATGTTGGGGAACCACGGGAAGTCCTCGTCGCCGTTAGAATCGTACCCATCAAGGTCAAATTTCTCGGGCATACGGGGTATCTTCACTATGGGATCAGTACGATGGGGATCCCGGATAAGCCTTCCTTCCACAACCTTGTTTGGGCAAATCCCCGTAACATCAAGGTTGGGATTACGAAGCCGCAGTTGCGCTATGGCGTTCTTGAAACCAATGTAATTGTAGCGCGAGCCCCGCCATTTTACCTGTCGCAAAGCCATGGCGCTCAAAGCCTGGAAGTTCTCTTGCGACTGCTGCAACTCTACCGCCAAGGACGCCACCTTTGTATTAAGTGTTGGGAAATCACAGAGGGAGCGCAGCGGAAGGAAAAAACTTGATTAAATATGCTAACTCTGTGATTCCTTCCAGGAT
>QANZ01003914.1:0-25988 GCA_003254925.1 Chamaecrista fasciculata
TAAAAAAATTAAAATTTTGATTAAAATTTTAAAAACTACAATATATATTCATAATATATGTCATTATTTTCTATTGATCTCGTTTGTTAACAACCAAGTGGATAGAGAAATTAAAAGTACTCGTAAAAAAATAATACATAGCTCTAAATTCGTTATATTTGAACTTAAAACAAGAGAGATATGATCACATTCAGTTGTTTAAGACTAAAATGAAATTAAATGGAAATATTTAAGACCACTTTGAATATTTTGAAAAAATTTAAGACCAAAATGAACGTTAAAGCATATATTTGGGACCAGCTTGAAGATTTGTCCTTTATTTAAATTAAAATAATCATAAAGTTTAACTTGGAGCAGGCTTAACCAAACACACCATTAATCCTCTTATTGTTAGCATCATCATATCATATATATTTATATATATATCCATGATGAAAGACATGTACGAATATGTAAGCATCATCTATATTTATTATTTAGTTTAACTCAATCGTGGACCGGTATAACGTCAAAAGTAGCAAAATTAGTAATATATAAAACCATACATCAATCAGATAATTATATAGCTCCACATAATTGGGCAAGAGAGCAAGAGTCATCACAAGCTGAAATTTTCATTAGCAACTTTATTATTGAAGAAAAACACATGTATTGACTCTTTAGTGAGGTACAAATACTTATGGCTGCATTTTTTTTTTCCGGGTAAACCTTATAACTGCATTTTGGTTTTATCAATATTTTTTTTCCCAGTAAAGAGAGATACATATATAGGCATTACCAATAAAGTTGTGGACTTTAGAGGTTCTTCGTGGTACGACCGGATTCATGAGTTGGGTTTAAAACTTACAAGGTATTTTAAAGCCCAATTAAATTAAGTTAATCTTATAATAAGTTAGATTACAATTTAGTGAATTTACAAACATCATTTGGAATTACGGAGTACTTTTTATGATGAGATATATTTTCTTTTGAACAAAGTGTTAAAATAAGTATCAAGGAGGAAAAGAAATCTCCATAAAAAAAAAAGGAAGGAGAACTGGAGAAGGACTTAGCAATATTAATATTATTTAAATAATATTATTATATTTAAAATTAATTTATAAATTTTTTATGTAAAATTACTTAATACAATAATTTGTAAGTAAACATAATAAATTTTATAGTAGAAAAATATTATTTTGGTTAAGATGATGTGTATCTTTAATTTATTTTTCATAATAAACCATTCTTATCATAGAGAAATTATTTTTTTCAAGTTAATAACTTCTTATTTTATATGTCATAATTTATGAAGCATAGATATTGATATAGACACAAGATACAACACAGATATGTAGACACGTCAAATTTTTAGAATTATACGATACAACACAACATATATTTATATATATATATAATTAAAAAAAATTATAAATTTTGATTAAAATTTCAAAAATTACAACATCTATTCATAATATATGTCATTATTTTCTATCATTTATCATCTTAAAATCACAAAAAATTGATTATATATTCTAAAACTTTTGAATAGAAACACACTTACAAAATGAAATGTTTATGTTTCATAGTTGATAGTAAAATAAAAGGCAAAAGACCTGTTTGGTGCCCTTAACGTTTGAGGTCAGTTTCAATTATGCCCCCAACATTTCACATTGTTGTCAATTATATTCTAACCTCAATTTTTTTTGTCAAAGTCTTATTTTGGTTCATCAAGTCTTCGACGAACTTTTCCGTAAAATGGAGTCCATCATTGAACTTAGGAGGTTAAAAAACTTTGGATTAGCAGTTTTCGTAGTCTTCGGAGTCGCCGTGTATCTCGCCGAGAAGTTTTCCTAAAACTTGAGGGACCAAAACAGAACTTTAAGCAAACTTGATGGACCAAAATAGGACTTTGGCCCAAAAAATTGGGGTTAGGATATAATTGACAATAATGTGAAATGTTAGGGGTATAACTGACACAAAACAAACGTTGGGGCCATAACTGAAATTGACCCCAAATGTCAGGGGCACCAACAAGTTTTTTTCGCATAAAATAAAATAAACAATTATTTTTAATACTTTGTGAAAATAAAAACAATTTTTTTGATTAATATTATACTTTAATGATTTTAAAATATAAAAATAATATTTACAAACTTTAGAATATGCAAAGCCAACTAAACACATTTTTGTTCATTTATCATTTATGTTACGCAAAGAACTTGATTAAATTGAAAGAAAAAATATAGATATATCGAGAGTTAGATTGAGTAGCAAGGAAGGTATATACCAGAGAAATTAAGAAAATAGAGCCCAAACGAAATTGGCAAATGGTAAGGGTGGTGGTGGTCATTTCGCATAGGAGAAGAAGGAAGGGACCGTAGTAGAAGCTAAAGAGAAAGACAAAGAAAAGGAAAAAGAAAATTGATGAGAAATCCAGTAGAATAATTTATGAATTTCACTTCTTCTCTCTCTTTGTGTTTATATAAATACGCATTCTTCAGAGACCTGAGAATTTGGGTGGGATTATCGGCGTCTGTTTGCTTGGATAACTGAAGCCGAGGACGGTCGAAGAAGACGAAGGAATCGGCGCGGTTGAAGTTACGATCGCGCCTCCGATTACGGATCCTTATTCTGCTGTTTGTGTAAGTCGGTGGATCATCATATTCTGCTTTCTGGTTTTTGTTCTGCTGTTTTTGGATCTGCAACTGCCGATATCTATTATTGCCTTGTGCCTTCTTTCAGTTGATATCTCTATTTAGTTTCCTTTGTCATCGTTTATTTCCTCGGAAAGTTTTTTCTTTTTTCATTCTATTGTTGAGCTCAGCCTGTTTTACATATGGTTGCAGAGAATCCCCTTAAAATATCTGCTGGGCATCGAACCAATCTTTTAAGTTTCGGTAGAATTTGGTAGAAACATTGTGCTTTGAAGCGATACTCAATCATATATATTTTTTAATTTTCTTCTCTACTGTTTTCAATTTTTGCTCTAGTTACAGGAGAAATATATGTTGAGATTCTTTGTTTTACCTTTGGAACTCAATTTTTTATGGTATTCACTGTTGATTCTTCGGGGCCATTAATATGCAGGGATTTCTTTCTGGATTCTTCAGAGGTATTTTCTCAGTTATACTCTAGTCTTAAAGCTGAAATTATATATGGGCTGAGGTGCACATTTCATGGGAGGTGTGGAAGATGAAGAACCAGCCTTGAAACGCATGAAATTATCCTCTAAAGGGTTAATAGGCGGCCTGTCAAACGGTTCTTGTTCTGTAGAGCCCCTCGGTGGCTCATCAAGAGACTCGATGGCTCGGCCCCTACCATCAGAAGGGGACGAAGATGTAGTTGGTTCAAAAGGAGTTATACGGAGAGAGGAATTTGTTAGGATAATTGCAAAAGCCCTATACTCTCTTGGCTACAAAAAGAGTGGAGCACATCTAGAGGAGGAGTCTGGAATCCCTTTACATTCATCTGTGGTAAATCTGTTTATGCAACAAATAGTTGATGGCAACTGGGATGAAAGTGTAGCCACATTGCATAGTATTGGTTTAGCAGATGAAAGCATTGTCAAGTCAGCATCATCTTTAATATTGGAGCAGAAGTTTTTTGAGCTTTTGGATGGGGAGAAGGTCATGGATGCGTTGAAGACCTTAAGGTCTGAGATTGCACCACTTTGCATTAATAGTAGTAGGCTTCGCGAACTTTCTTCGTGGATTGTGTCTGCATCACCGTGTGGCAAAAGTGGTTCCCCTAGGCAAGATATTGTGAAGATGAGGTCTCGGTCAAAGCTGCTGGAAGAATTGCAGAAAATGCTTCCCCCAACAGTAATGATTCCCGAAAGGAGGTTGGAACATCTAGTTGAACAAGCCCTTATCCTGCAACGAGAGGCTTGCATATTTCACAACTCATTGGATAAGGAGATGTCATTGTATGCAGATCATCAATGTGGGAAAGATCAAATACCTTCTAGAACATTACAGGTTAGAAAACTATACATCTAGTGATTATTTGACTTAATGAGATCATTCCATTTAAGTTATATAATTCCCATAGTTAGCACCACTCACAGAGTAGTTTCCCTTATGCTCTTTATTGGAATTCATGAGTTGGATTGTGTGCTGAAGTTACTATATGATTTTTACTATTGTTTCCCTTATGCTCCTTATTTCTTATTCTTTCTACTGTTATCATTACTTTTAGAATGTTTTCTTTCTACTCACAAAGACCTTTTATCCTTCAGTTGATCAAGTAACTTATAGATGTACAAACTTGTTAGAAGGTCACATGCTAGCTACATTAGTTTTTAGATGACTTGGAACAAGACTACTTACTGGGTGGTGGACACTTGAAGAGGAAAAAACCTTAACATGTTTCACAGCAGTGAGCAAACATATGGCTGCTTAGGTCTAGTCCTGCGACATCTGGTTTCAATTTTCAATTTTCAGTTGGATTTTGTTCAAGCCCAATTCTTGTATGTCTTGTGGATGTTTACTTTACTGTTTTTTTTGAAGCTGATTGTCTCTACCAGCAATGATATGATCTCTTAGTTAGTGTACCTGCTGGTAGTTGCCCTAATTCAAGTAATACAATATTCACTTTTTTTGGCCGTATTGGTGTGGACTCCTTTGGCACACACATTTTTGACATTTCAACTTGTTCAACAACTTGAAGCCGGCTGCTCAATGCAGAAGAGACTCTTTTGATTTTCATCTGGCTAGCACTTCCGTAAGCTCCATGGAATGTTTTGCTTGATGGTTGTCTATAATCAATCATGGACTCTTTTGCTCATTATATGCACATTATCTTTTCAGCTGCAATTTTACTTCTATTTGTTTGAATTCTTTTAGTAATTTGGTTGTATCACGGTTTAGGCATGCATTTACTAATAGGAAGAATGAAGTCCAGAATTTTGTTGGTAGATTATTTTAGATTTAGATATCACCTGAACTGCTAAATTAAAATACTTTGATGATATTTGAGGGATAACCACTGCCTGGGGAGATGTATCAAATTAAAGCCTTATTTTAGCTTCAGGTAGATTAGTATGAAATTTGTGTCTATTAATGGCAAGCATTATATAGTAATTTTTTAATAGTTAGATTTTTTGGTTAATGCCCCCAAATACCTCTGGAAATCCTTACTGTCAATGACATTTGGTTTTATGTCAGTTTATGAAACTATGATCCAGATACTTTCTTAGTTGTTGTATTGAGACACTGAGATAAACATTCAAGTCATTGACATATTGGCATATAACTTTTTCTTGTTTTATCATGAAGCATGTAAGATTTGCTAAGTGATACTGAACTATTTTTCAGAGGACATAATGCTCAAGTTTTAGTTTTGTTGTCATTCCCCACCCCCCGTTTCTCTGTAGCCTGGGTGGCCTGTTTTTTGTGTTCCTTATGTTTACTTGAGTTCTTTTATAGTTTGGTTTGTTTCTTAACATTTTTAAATTAACGTGGTCAACAAGGTCTGTAAATTACAGTTTTGATCCAGCACTCACTTCCTTTTGCCTGAGTGATATACATTCTAATTCTTTTTCTGCTCACGTTCCAACAGATATTGGAAGCACATGAAGATGAAGTTTGGTTTGTGCAGTTTTCACATAATGGGAAATATTTAGCTTCATCCTCAAATGATCGGTCTGCTATTATTTGGGAGGTAATATCTGATAATAATCTGAAAACTTACAGTTTAGTCTTTTATCCATTTGAATTTATCTTTCTATTGATTTATCTTAAGTATTACCTGTGTTTATTTGAGTTTTGATCATCTCATTATACCGTAAACACAAATACTGGTACACATGCATTGTTTCTTTCATTGTTAGAAATGATATCTGCATAATGTTAGCACATGATATGCTAATGTGTAATAATATTCAATTTCACTGTTTTCAGTTTGTTCATTTTGCAACAATAGGTGATAATTTATTCAATGAAATTGCTTAACTATGACTTTGTATGATGCTCTTATAGAGTGGGACACTTTACACCTAAAAAACATTGGAGTTCTGGTTTGGTGAGGAACAGAAATTGAAGGTTAAAGGGACCAAATATTAATATTATTAATAGACTAAATAACAGTGTGTTCATCAGAGTTAGTTTTTTGTTTATTTTCATTGAAGAGGATCTCTTGTACATATCCCATAATGGCCAGTAAAAATGTAACTAAGTTGAACTAATTAACTGCTGATGGTGTAAATTGATATATGAAAGATCCTCCTTGGCCAAAAAAAAAAATAATCCTCCCAATCCTGTTTCCCTTCAAAATTTGGACCAGACTGGAACTTGGCAGCATAGCCCCTTCTCCAGTCCTGTTGACTAATTTGATTCGGATTTCTGCAAATGCAGCCATGTTTAACCTTTAATTACTCATATTAAAGGGTCCGACTTGGTGGCAGGGAGTTCCATTGACAAACCTTACCTGAACGACCTATAATTCTTATGTAGCTCTTGTTTATCTCTCATGTTAATAGGGAAGATTTAAGTTGGCATTTAACTAACCGGTTGACCTGCTGGGTAGGACTTGCATTATTTTGTTGTTGTCTTTGTGCATCAGAGCATGAGTGATGTGTCCTTGCGTCTCATACATGCCCATTTAATTATATTGCATCAGATCTTACTTCTTCTTTTTCTTTCCCGGTTTTCCCTTTGTTAGGTGGGTGTGGATGGTGGAATGTCCATAAGGCATAAATTATCTGCTCACCAGAAGCCTGTTTCTTCTGTTGCATGGAGCCCTGATGACAAAGAGGTTCTCACTTGTGGAGTAGAGGAGGTTATTAGGCGCTGGGATGTTTCTACCGGTGAGTGCCTCCAAGTCTATGAAAAAACTGGTGTTGGCCTGGTTTCCTGTGCATGGTCTCCAACTGGGAAATATATACTTGCTGGCCTCAGTGACAAGAGCATCTGCACTTGGGAATTAGATGGGAAAGAATTAGATTCTTGGAAAGGACACAGAACCCTTAAGATCTCTGATTTGGAAATAACGAGTGATGGACAATGGATTCTTAGTATTTGTAAAGATAACGCAATAGTGTTGTTTAACAGAGAAACAAAGGAAGAAAGATTTATTGAAGAGGATCAGACAATAACCTCCTTCTCTTTATCGAAGGATAACAAATTCTTGCTGGTTAATCTTATGAACCAAGAAATACATCTCTGGAAGATTGAAGGTAATCTTAAGCTTGTTGGGAAGTACAAAGGTCATAGACGCAGCCGGTTTATTATCAGGTCCTGCTTTGGTGGACTTAAACAAGCTTTTATTGCTAGTGGAAGTGAGGATTCACAGGTATCCATTTTTTATTTTGCAGTCGTTATTTTTACAAATTGTTGCATAGAATGAAAATCTTTTGAAAGTATAATAGTTAATAATTTTTAAATTGAAATTCTTATGTTTCTATTCCTTGTTTTTTTAAGAGAAGTTGTGAACATTTTAGCATAAAAAAGATCCATCAACTGTGTTAATGGAGGTTTGATATCTTTTGGGCCTCATTAAAATATAAATGAAATGAAGAATTGACTGGGAGTGAGACAGTATGGGATGACATTTAAGTGGCTTGGTTTTTGGGCTGAATGAACTAGCTTTTGAAGGATCTCTACAGTCACTTAGATCTCATCAATTGGAATCTCATGTTATTTACTTCATCTTCAGCTTCTTATACTTGATTAAAAAACCTCTGAAATATTTACTCTATCAAAACAATCTCATAGTGTGCAAGTTAAGCAATCTTTGTTCTTTGCTTAAAGGTGGAATTGATGGGTTCCTAAATTTTGCATGATTGTGTTTATAGGTATACATATGGCACAGAAGTTCTTGGGAGCTAATAGAGGCACTGCCAGGTCATTCTGGAGCTGTTAATTGTGTGGCATGGAATCCAGCAAATCCCCATATGTTGGCCTCAGCCAGTGATGACCGGACCATTCGGATTTGGGGTTTAAATTGTCTGAATGTAAAGTACCAAAATGCTCACACCAATGGCATCCATTACTGCAATGGGGCAACTTAGATGGACCCTCAACAATTTATTCCTTCTTTTTTCATTGCAATTGTGTAAATACCTTCACTAACACTACAACTAGACATTCATATCCAACATGCATCAGACATTTCCATCTATTTCTCATAATAAATTCATGTTTCATTTCATTCACTAATTTGGAATTATCATTTACTGAGTGGTTGTGGGCAGTTGAGTTAAGGTGCAGCAAGCATAGTTGTTTAAGATGAAGGTCGTAAACTAAATGATGAACAATTTTGTTTTTAGCTTAAACTTTTTTTCTCATAATTAGAATTGAACAGAAAAAAAATTCTGAAGCAGCTTTTTTTTAAAATAAAAAAATATATTTTTTTATGGTAATGTATTACTTTTAGGCAACAATTGCGAAGAGGGTTTAACATTATTTCTCATTATGAATGAAAACCAGTGACTCCGAGGTTACATGACTTGCATCGTCCATACATTCTTCATGATTCATATGGACAATTGTGGGGCAACAATTTATATTTAACAAGTTTTCAAAAATAATTTTATTAAGGTTATTATTTTTTAAAAAAAAAATACTAAAAGGTTATTTTAATTAACTTTTAAAATTGAAGCATCAAGTTATGCAGCAATAAGCAACTTTACTCTGTACTTCACCTGGCTGTTCAAATAAGCATAATAGTTTCTATTTCTTCCAATTTTCATCGGATGACCCCAAAGGAACTTCTCTATCTCTTAATATTTCCTTCTTCTCATTGCAGCAAGTTCTATAACAAACGAACGCAAAATAAAAAAAAAGTGAAAGAAAAAGGCTCCATTGGCCATCATACTACATTGCAGAACTCATGTTATATTTCATTTAATCTTTCTTGTTTTTTCTCTGGATTACACAACACATACCTATACAATCATGCATAACAAATAGGCAAATGTTCCTGGCTTTTGTTAGCTGGTATAAGTACAGCCAATTGGTTTCCTGTAGTTTCCATAGACTATAAGAACCATGTCATCAAGAGATTAACTAAGAAATGCTTGTTTTGAAAAAAATCAAGCCACATTTGACTCGCCTCTTCAATGAATCAAGTATAGCGGCTATAATTCCTTCATATTCTGTCTTTCTTTTCCATTTCCGTATTTTATCTGATAAACTCATTTTTTACATCCTAGCCTCAGTGTCCATCATGTCCCAATTGTAAAACCCATTTCTGCTTCCCAGATTGAAGACTAGCAACTTCTCTGTGCTTCATCGTCTAAATGATTTATAAATGGCAAAAGCTCCTCTTTTTCCATGTGACTGGTGAGATTAGCAAGGCATTCATTGATCAATTCTACTTGCCAGTGTGAATTGTCTTCAACGAAGAAAGGTTGGATCTTCTGGTCAATCTCGATCCAACTACATCCAGGGTTTTTTTTCAGTCCAAGTTCTCTCATTTTCGATCTCACCTTCCGTACCTCGTCCCATTTCTGGACAGAGGCATAAATGTTTGACAAGACAATGTAAGTTGATGGATCATCAGGATCCTTATCAATAAGTGATTCTGCAATTTCAACACCTAAATCAAAGTCTCTGTGCAAACGACATGCTGAAAATAATGTGCTCAACAGCCCTGCATCATACCTGATTTCTGGGTTTCTTTTCAGAACCTCATAAGCTTCATGCAATCTTCCAGCACGTCCAAGAAGGTCAATCACACACGAATAGTGTTCAACTCTAGGTTTAATATCATAAACACTGATCATTTGGTTGAAGAGAAAAAAGCCTTCATCAACCAAGCCAGCATGACCACAAGCAGATAATATGGCAAGAAAAGTAACTCCATCAGGCTTCACATTTGACTTCTGCATTTCAGTAAAAAGCTTCAAAGCTTCAAAGGCACGACCATGGGACCCATAAGCAGCGATCATGGAAGTCCAGGATACCAGATCTTTTACTGGTAAGCATTTAAAAACACCAAATGCTTCATCTACAGCACCACATTTTGCATACATGTCAAGGAGGGCCCCCATAAGCACTTCATTGTTTTCAAACTTTTTCTCAATTATCAGATTGTGAATCTCTTTACCCTTTTCTAGTGCTGCTAATTGTGAGCAAGCTGCTAAAACACTGGTCAAAGTAATGGCATCTGGTTGAATTAAAGCTTCTTTCATTTTGCTGAAGATGCGAAGTGCTTCGAAATACTTCCCTGCAGTCACATATCCTGAAACCATAACATTCCAAGGAACAGCATTTGTCTTTGGTATTGTTGTAAAAACATTTTCTGCTGACTTTACTTTACCGCATTTGAAGTATAGATCCATGAGGGAGCTATTAATAAAAATATCAGGCTGTATTCTGTTTCGTACTATGTAACCATGTACAAGTGTTCCCCCCTGAAGCCGGGCTGATCGCGAACAAGCCATAATTATGCTGCTTAAAGTAATCAAGCTTGGTTTTAGACCTTCATTGTGCATCCTATTAAAAAGTTTAAGGCATGAAATACTGTCACCTTTTAAACCATATCCTGCAATCATGGAATTCCAAGCAACTATGGTCTTTCTTGGTATTTGCTCAAAAATCTCTACGGCCATTTCTATATCACCACATTTTCCATACATATCAACAAGCGCGGAGCTAACAAAACTATCCAATAGAAAACCACTATTAACCAATTCTTTATGAATTTGCCTTCCCCTTTTCAAATCCAAAAGTCTTGCACATGATGAAATGACAGTTGTGATTGTCACTGAATCAGGCTCAAACCCACATCTTCTCATCAACTCAAAATATTGCAGTGCCTCTTCAAACTTTCCACTTTGGTAATTACAAGAAATTACCGTATTCCAACATGCTATATCCTTTTCATGCATTTCATCAAACATCTGGATGGCGTGCTCAAATTTATTGCATTTCGCATACATACCCACAAGAGAGCTTCCAACCACAACATCTATTATAAATCCAGTTTTTATCAAACATGGATGAATCATTTTTCCCCAACCAATTCTACCCAGCCCTCCACAGGCCTTAAGAACACTAGGATAGGTGTAACTATCAGGCTTTAGGTAAGGGTAAACTAGTAATCTCTCAAAGAGGTCTAGAGCTTCGCTGTACATAAAATTCTTGGTGTAAGCCGCCATTAGGCCATTCCACAAAGATATCTCTAATGGGTTTTCAATGGAATCAAAAACATGCTTTGCATAATCATACAAGTGGGCAGAGAAGTAAAGGTTAATAAGTTCCTTGCGAAAGGTGAAATCATTCTGTAAACCTAAAGTGATACATTTCTGATGAATAAGCGTGCCTTGCTTCAATGACTTAGATCTTGCACAGGCTCTCAAAAGGGAGAGCAGTTTTCTAGCGTCCATTGGCATGAAGAGACCATAAATACTGGAGTCAACTAAATTAAAGCATTAAGCATCGAATGGAATGAAGAGAGATAACTACAATAAATAAATGTCAAAGGGAAGCAAAATCAATGGAAGAGAAGAAAGACACAAACTTGTTGCTGGATTGGGGTCACTGAATCGACGGATGATGCCACCAGAACTGGGTTAGCCATCAGTATGCCCCCGCTCAATTTGGAGAAACTAGATTACATTCTAAAAAAATAATAAATATGGTTAAAGTGCACTTTTGATCTTTTGGCAAAGATTTCAATTTGGTCCCATAACTTTGGCAAAGGTCTCATTTTGGTCCCATAACTTTTTTTGTTGCAATTTTGGTCCCATAACTTCTAAAAATGTTTCACCATTGGTCCCAAACTGATTTCCATCCGCCCCAAAACTTCACCCAAATTTGCCACGTCACCATCCAATTTAGTATGTCAGATCATCTTTAACGACAGATAATGGATAGAAATCAGTATTGGGACCAACGGTGAGACATTTTCAAAAGTTATGAAACCAAAATTGCAACAAAAAAAAGTTATGGGATCAAATTGAGACCTTTGCCGAAGTTATGGGACCAAAACTACAACAAAAAAATTATGGGACCAAATTGAAACCTTTGCCAAAGTTATGGGACCGATAGTGCACTTTAGCCAAAAAATATTAATCACCTTTAATTTTTTTTCCAAACTTTCTTTTTTAAAAAATGTTTAGTTTCGATTGGCTTGGGCCTACATGTGCTTCTTGTTGGTCTAAGCTTACAGAAACCTTGTTGTAAATTTGTAATATTTGCAATTCTTACCTCAACTATCATATTATTCTCTAAGTTCAAGTGTCAAGTTATCTCGTTCTGTTTATGTTTACTTTTTATTGCATCACTTTGTTGATTCATAAATCTCAAAACTTTGATGACTCTTCTGGGGAAAATGGAATTACGGTAAATTAAACTAGAGTATCGTATGGTTTTGTCATATTTCACTTTGGTACCCTATGGTATTCTCCATTAACACTTTGGTACCCTTAGGAGCTATTTTGTAATTTTAACCATAATAAATTTTACAAAAATTACATATTGACCACAAATTTTTTTTAANTCAATTTGTGTCTAACTTTTATTTACGTATATCCAATATATATATATTTGTTTTACACGAAATATATGAAACGAATACCATATATATTACATGTTGCAGGTACTTGTATTCGTTTCATTTATTTAGTGTAAAAAAATCGCACAAACATAGTGTGGAAAGGAAATTTTTTTCATATAAAAATATAACATTGAAATTTATAAATATATAAGTTATAATATAATATAATTGAGTTATATTTAAAATTATATTTTTTTATTTTAATTTATTTTTTAAATTTAGGTTCAAGTATAGGAATTAAATTATTTGTAGAATATAAAAATAAGATTGAATTTGATATTCAGAAATGAAAGTAAATTTTTTTTACCAATTCCAATATGATATCATACTTTTCTATTTAAACTCTAAACATTCCTCCCCAAGCTCACAAAATACAGAGTGAAAACAAAAAGACAAAAAAGAAAAAAGTGTGTTTTATGTGTGTCTGAGGAAGAAAAAAGAATAATAAGAATAAAACAGACTAATATGGCCCAATGAGAGACAATGGATTCAATGGATGGCCAAAATTTCTTCAAATGGAGAGAAAGGGAGAGAGTTTTAAAGGGAGGGGATCCACTCCCCAGTAGTATAGTTGAAACTTGAAACGAGGAAGAATTCAATCAATGACTTCCGAGGTCAACCATAAAAGAAGCCATAATTTATCTAAATAGCATCATTAAAAAATGAAATTCAAATAATTTTTATGGATAAATTACATTTTGGTATCCTGTTCTATAGATCGATTTCACTTTGGTACCTTATTCTTTTAAAAGTGACACTTTGGTACCCTGTTCTTTGCACTGTTAATATTCTGGTACCCAGTCATAAAAAAGTGACACTTTAGTACCCTAATAAAGATAGAACAATGTAACAAATCATAAAAGAACAGGGTATCAAAGTGAAATTGATCCAAAAAATAGGGTACCAAAGTGTTAACGGTGCAAAAAACAGGGTATCAAAATGTCACTTTCGAAAAAACAGGGTATCAAAATGTTAACGGTGCAAAGAACAGGTACCCAAAGTGTCACTTTTGAAAGAATCGAGTACCAAAGTGAAATCGGTCCATAGAAAAAGATATCAAAGTGTAATTTACCCTATTATTTTTGGAAAAATGAAATTCAAATTAAAAGAAAGGTAAAAGTACATTTTTCATATACAAGTTTTTCACAATCACAACAATAGATGGGAAGGTGAAATGACGGAAAAGGACGCAAGTGAGATGAGCAGAAAATAATAAGGGTATATGCGAATTCGATGTAGCGGAAGATGAGAGAAGAAGGGCAAAGAATTAAGCAGCGCGCCGAAGGAAAAGCTTAAGAGAGAACTCGCCGACCCACTCGATTCAACAACTATCGTTCCTTTGTGTTTGTGACTTGTGAGTTGTGATAGTCATCTCTTTCTTTCCATACTCTCATTTTCGCCATCAACCCTAGCCTCTTCAATCCCATTTGGAGGATACAATGGCCAGGGGAAAAAACAGAGGAGGACAGTCACTTCTTCGTCAGAATTTCAAGGTTGATGAACCCTCGAGGATTCGAATTTCCCGGATATTACAAGACTTTCGAGCTTCAAATGATCTAGGTATTACCGGCTTTTCCAATGCTCTTGATTTCATATTCTATGCCTCTGTTTGATGCCTATACGTGACGTGGGATGCATTTATTTATTATTTTTTTTTTAAAAAAAACAAGGGATTGGATTGTTGTCTGTTTGATTTGAAAAATGCACTTTGGCTAGTTGTTCTTATTGAATTTTTAAGAGTTTTTCTCTAGCTCTTTAAATTATGTTGGAGTGCTCATAAACTCTGATTCTCTTTATTTCTTACGCCCGTTTATGTAGCTCATTTTTCTTCTACGTTTCTTACCAAGTGCATCCATTTATTAAGTTTTGAGTATTGTACGCAGTTTACAATTTTGAGGCCAGCTTGTCCAAAAATGAACGTGCTTTAGTGCATCAAATATCCCTACAAATGGGCATGAAATCCAAAAGTTCCGGGTGAGTACTATTGGCAGCATTTATAAGATTTTACATTTGGAGCTACAAGAGTTCTACTCGTTAATTTAATTTTGTTTTGTTTAACTTGCCTCTCTTATTGTTTTTGTGGATCCAACATTTGTACAGTAAATCAAAAAACAGACGCGTATCTGTTTTCAAAAGTAAAAGGAAGGTTGACACCGTTTCAGGGTCTGAACTTTTTCCTTATTTCACATTTTCTGAAGAGGCACAAGAGATATTAGGGGGTCTATTTACACATTATCCACCTGGTAATGGAGAGTTGCGGGAAGAGATGATTGGAGAACATAGGTGCAAAACTGGAAAACCAATGCAAAGGAAAGATGATACTTTCTGCAAGCCCTATATGAGAAAAGATGAAATCAGAGAGAAATTAGAAGAATATGCTTCTTCCATGAAGAAAGACTACTTCAGTAAGGTTAGTTTATTCCCTTTTCAGACTTAACAGACCTAATTTATGGAATTGTTGAATAAATTCCATACTGTTGTTATGCTTCTTCTATAGTGATTATGTTAAAGCACACATAATTAGAGTCTTGTCAATGAATGATTTATTCAAATTCTAATCTTGCAGATCAGTGAAGAGAGGTCTAAGCTTCCAATTGCGGCTTACAAGGATGCCATTACATCAGCTATTGAATCTCACCAGGTTATTCAAATACTATGATTTGGAGATTTTTTAGTAGCTTGATTGCAGATTGACTATGATTAAACTCTTAAAATAGTTCATTGATTTATTAATTATTTGTATATCTGTTGTATAATCTTTTGGTTATTAACCCTTACTACTACAAAATTATCCTGCTAAATATGAAAAATTAGATTTATGCATTTTCTTTAGTCTTACTATTCTTCTCATGTGTTTCAAAGCAGGTAGTTCTCATATCTGGTGAGACTGGCTGTGGAAAGACCACACAGGTTACTAATTCTTTGCTTTGTCTCTATTATGGTACAACAACATTTAGTATATTATTTGTTAGCAGCTCTATTTCAAATTGATGTTTTTTGTTATTAGCTTTGTGATTGGTCTATTTAGGATATATCATTTTCTAGTAGTTCTCTTCTTTACACCTAAAAGTAAGTTGAAAGTAACTGTTAAAAATTAAGTGTATTTTAAGTATTTAAATGCTTTTAAATGTCTCTTCAATGTTGTGTTTGTGTAATTAAGTTTAGTTTTCAATTTCATTGTAGAATTTCAATTTGTTCTTAGGGAGGAAGCTGATTACTGAGGTCATTTGACCTGGTTATGCAATTTCAATGTTCTAGTGAACCTTCCAATTTTTGACTCATTCTTCTTCATCACAGCTTCTCATAAGAGAGTGGGAGAGTGGGAGTGGACAGTGGTAGCTTAGTAAATTTCCACTCTCTATCTTCATTATTTTAAAAAATTATAAAAGCCCACTTGTTTGTAATAATGTCATGTGCATGACTTGTATGATTTGAATTTTTTTCCCTAAACCAACAGCTGACCAAATGGATAAGTTCATACATGGAAAAATCTGAACTAAACCAATATTAATAGGTTTAGATTGATTTTTGAGAGGAATTGTTTAAACGGTCTAAATCTGTTTTGAACACACTTATAGGGAATGAATAATATGTGGGACCTAATTTTGGTCTTAGATAGACAATAGGAGTAGGAGTAGAGTTTGGCTCATAAGTAGTTTCATCTATATGTATGGGCAAAGATCATCCAGTAAACTTTTGTGCTTTGTGAAACATTCCCCTTTTTCTTTCTCATTGCCATGTTTAACTTAATATTTTATATGATTCAGGTCCCACAATATATTTTGGATCATATGTGGCATAAGGGTGAGGTTTGTAAAGTAGTTTGTACTCAGCCTCGTCGTATCTCCGCAATTTCAGGTGTCCAACTCTTGCAAACTCCGTCATCCTATTTATATATTTTCTTTATTTCCAAATGTGAATTTTGTTTTCCTTGTTTTTGTATTTAGTTGCTGAGAGAATTGCCAATGAGAGAGGGGAGACCATTGGAAATAGCATTGGTTACAAGGTAATTTCTTTGTGTCTCTGTCAAATGTCAATGGACATACTCATTTAAAATTGGAGTACTGTATCATTTGCAATACACACACAGATATGGTATATATTTTTTGTAGTTGGTGTAATGGGATTCGTCTATTATATTAAAAGTTACTTGTGATTATCATTCTTATAAAAATACTACAGTTTATCATAAAAATTAACGTGTAGTATGATTTTTTTTAATAAAAGAAGAATTTATTGGTAATAAGAGAGAATATAAATGAACTTTGTGAAACAGATATCAAGTGATCATCTTCCCAGAAAATAAAACAACACTACGATGCTTTCCAATCCCTTTGGAGATTCATAAGGGCTTCTATAAAGAAACCATTAGAAGAAACCCATTGAGAAGAATCCTCTCCCAATGAAGATGAGGTGAGAGAGTTTCATTCTGAAAGATTCTTGCATTCCTCTCTTAAAAGACACCACATGCTAGCAAAGGCTGCACAATGTCAAAGAACTTTGTGCTCCTTTTCCCTTCCAAAGCTCACAAATTCGATTGCTAGGGAGTCCCTACATCCGTAAAACAATATTAGTGCTATTCCAGTTTCTTAGGCGTTGCTTAATTTACAAAACCTGGAAGACTAAATAAATTGATTGGGAACATATTTTTAGGCAATGAAGTTTTGAAATTTATCTTTTGTTTTTAAGTATCAAGCTAGAGACAAATGTCATTTTTCGAGCTCCTAATTGTTAGTCTAATTTTAATGTTTTGTATCAACCATATTATGTACACAAACATACACACGCATATAAAGTAAAATTCTTTTCTAATAGAATAGTCTTTGTTCAATCCGCTTTTAAATTTTATTAACCACACATGTGCACAACTTCTCACTGCTTCCCCGCGTACAATTAAGCCTTACACTAAGATAATGTATTACATGTAACTTGCTCAAAAAGTTTTTAACGTCATGGACATGAGAAGCCAAAAAAAAAGAAAAGAAAAGAATAGGACTAATATATATATATTTGAGTAAACTCATAACTCAATCCTTGAAAGATCACTAAATTGACAACTCGGTCTCTGAAAGATTGAAATACACAGTTTAGTCCCTGAAAGAACCAAACGGTGTACTTGCTAGTCCTTTACTAAAGAGTATACCTTTTGGTTTTTTCAGGGACTAAACTGTGTATTTTAATCTTTCAAGAATAGAGTTGTCAACTCGGTGATCTTTCAAGGATTGAGTTGTCAATTTACTCGTAATTTTTTTTTGTCTAAAAATGAGTATATATAACAGGCATGCCAAGCCACCACTATTGATAATGGTATAATCTATTAAAAAGACTCTTTCTGTCTTTAGCTGTCTGAAGAGGTATGATTTTTATGGATGAATCACTAATTTTTTCCTACCAATGCAGCTTCTCTTTAAAATGCACCTGGCATGTCAATTGTTATTATTGTTATGTGCCAACACATGTTACATTTGCTTCCCAATATTCAATATCCTATATTCATTATGTAAGAGCTGTCAAGAGCTGGTTTCATTGCTTCTTAGTAGAAAATTGCCAGCTTTAACTATTCAATAACGCTAACCTTTTTTTGTTTTTTTCTAAAAATTTAAATCTAGATACGGTTAGAAAGCAGAGGCGGAAGGAATACGTCAGTCATGCTATGTACAACTGGAATTTTGTTGAGACTTTTGGTTTCATCTTATAAAGGTACTAGTAGATCAAGGACAGGAACCATGGAGGATGACAAATTAGAGATTACTCACCTAATTATGGTACTTTAAACTCTTATTTACTCTATTATTTTTTTCATCTAGAGGTACAATAGATATATATTGCACTTAATGTTGCTCTCGCTTTAAAAAGGAACTTAAATATTGCATATGTATGCTTGTTTCCATTTTTATTTATTTCAGTTATTAGGTGGCCCCACAACAAAAAAAGAATTTGGTTAAGCAGAAAATACTTACAAATTCTCTTGTGCATTAGTTAACTTAAAAATCCGAATATGGACAGATTTACCTACTATAATTTAGACACCATTTTTGTCGTGTACACAAAAGCAGCTTGAAATTATAATTGGTTTAAAAAACTAGTGAATTGGGGTAGGTTTAAACAATCGTGGACCACATCTCCCCTAAATTTTAGAGCTTTCCAGTTTTTTCACTTTGGCATTTTGCTTTTATTATTAACCTTTTTAACCATCTCCATTCACCCTTTAAAGCCACTACCCCATTAATAACATTATAACATCCAAATAATGGCAGTTTGTATACTATCTATTCATTTGTTGAACTTCTAATCAATTGACTAGGTTGTTTTACTCATCCCACTTTAGCCCACTCCATTCTTTTCTAAACTTTTAATCAAATGGTTATACTTGCTAATATCTTAGAAATCATTTAGCGTCATGTGCCATGGAAAAATGTCAAGACATATGGGTTTTGGATATGCATTCTTATTGGAGCGGCTCCTTTCACTTTATAAATATGCTTTCTGATGTCATACATAAAAGTGGATAATTTTTTAGGGCAATCATATGAGTGATTTATTTAATTTTTCAATTTATTTGTTAAGTATTTATTTAGATTTTTGTAGAAATTATCATAAAACTATCCATGAGAGTTCAGTTAATAGCTTAATGACATGATATAGGAGTTTCTAAGACCAAATGGTCAGGAGTTTGATCCTTGTTGTCCGTGTTCTTCATAATGGAATTGATGTTTCTGAGCTAGATATGATAGGCTTATGGTATGCCCACGCAAGTGTAAAGGGCTTTGGAATGAAGGAGTGGAATTTTTCTTACTCTATAGACTTTGTTGTGCAAATTGAATTCAAATGTTTATGTAAATTTTCGTCTGGAGTCTTTTGATACATTATGTATATTGTAAATGTATGTTGTTCTTCCTTGCCCTGGCAAGTACGAGCTGCAAAACCTGAGAAAATCTTATCACATTTTTAGGATGAAATTCATGAAAGGGACCGGTACTCGGACTTCACGATGGCAATCATCAGGTACAACATAACATAACGTTTTACTATTTCTTTATTCCTAGAGTTGTTTTGTTTTATTTAGATGTATAATTTCCTTGAAAGATAATTGATAGAAAACTTGACTTGTTGGTTAGAATTTTCGGGAATATTTATTTAATACTGACATTAAATTTTGGCTTTTTATTTTTGATGTTTACACATGCTGGAATTCCCTTCATGCTTTTACTTGATGCTCGCTATTATTACTGTTTGTCATCTCTTTTCCTGAAAGATGATGCTTTCCTTTTCATGGTTCTCTTTTGTTTTCCGTCTTAAAATGTTCTTGGACAATTTTTTAACCTCCCACCTTGTATTTTTACTTCTAAAATAATCTTATATATAAATTATGAGGTATGGTTGAAAACTGACATAGTAGGGGAAACCTTGTTTAGCTTGTATATTTTAATCCCAAAATAAATGTTCATTGACTATCTATGTCAGTCATTTAGATTGTTTCTGTTATATACGATAAATGGAATAATATATCTGCGCCGATGCAACTTATATGCAGAGACATGCTTCCTTTTCATCCTCACCTGCGCCTGGTTAGTTTGACCTTCGTGTATTTATCTTTATTTCTGTCATCTATTCAAGTGATGCTTTAATTTGTTTCATATTTCTCCTTTTTGATTATTTGTAACCACATTCTTCACCCTCACTGAACTTTACAGATACTAATGAGTGCGACCATTGACACTGAAAGATTTTCTAAGTACTTCGGTGGCTGCCCAATTATTCTTGTTCCAGGGTTCACTTATCCGGTACCTTTCTAGTTCTATATTGTGAATTAACCAATTTTTTATCACTGTAAGCTATAGTTTTCTCATGTTCTTTCTTCAGGTCAGAACTTTCTATTTGGAGGACGTGCTTTCTATTATAAAATCTAGGGGAAAAAATCATCTTGTTAGTGCTAAATTATCTGACGCTGACAACCATGATGCTAAATTTACTGATGTTGACAACCATGATGCTAAATTAACTGACGATGACAACCAGGAGTTAAGTGAGGAAGATAAGCTTTCTCTTGATGAAGCTATTAATTTGGCTTGGTCTAATGATGACTGGGACCCACTCTTAGAGTTGGTTTCTTCTAAAGGATCCCCAAAGATCTTTGATTACCAGCATTCGTTGACTGGCCTTACTCCATTAATGGTGTTTGCTGGAAAAGGAAGAGTTGGTGATATGTGTATGCTCTTATCTTTAGGGGCAGACCCCCAGTTAAGGGCAAAAGATGGAACAACGGCTCTGGAGATTGCTAAGTTGGAAGACCAGCAAGAAGCTGTTGAAATACTAAAGATTCACAGAGATAATGCCTCCTCCAATTCCAAGGATAATGCCTCTTCCAATTCCAGGAATAATGTGTCTTGCAATTCTGTGGAAAGGCAGATCTTACTTGATAAATATCTTGCTTCGGTCAACCCAGAACTTGTTGACTTAGTTCTGATAGAGCAGTTGTTACAAAAAATATGTATTGATTCGAAAGATGGAGGTATACTTGTTTTTCTTCCAGGGTGGGATGAAATAAATAAAACTCGTGCGAGATTGCTTGAATCACCATTTTTCAATGAGACACCCTGTATAGTCATATCTCTGCATTCAATGATTCCAGCCGCAGAGCAAAGGAAGGCATTTTGGCGCCCACCTCGTGGTTGTCGTAAAATTGTACTTTCAACCAATATTGCTGAGACTGCTGTTACCATCAATGATATTGTGTATGTCATAGACTCTGGGCGGATGAAAGAAAAAAGTTATGATCCATATAATAATGTCTCTACTCTTCAATCTTCTTGGATTTCAAAAGCTAGTGCTAAGCAGCGCCAGGGACGTGCTGGGCGCTGTCAACCTGGAATCTGCTATCATTTGTATTCGAAGTTGCGAGCAGCTTCCTTTCCTGATTTTCAGGTTCCTGAAATCAGAAGAATATCTATTGAGGAGCTTTGTCTACAGGTATGCCTTTTTTCTATTTAGGTAAGAACACCGAGGTTGTTGGAAACTATCATAAAATATAATCATAAAAATGGATTCTTTCAATGTGTTTTGGGATTCTGTTTTCTTTTCACATAAATGCTGTTATATGATCAATTGAAAAAAATGGCAGTTATTTATTCTGTTTATATCAGACTTATTTTTGTTGTGTTGCATTTTTTGCCCCTCAGGTGAAGATGATTGATCCAAGTTGCAGAGTACAAGAGTTTTTATCGAAGACTTTGGATCCTCCAGTTTTTGAGTCCATAAGAAATGCCATTGTAGCCCTCCAAGATATTGGGGCATTATCACATGATGAAAACCTCACTGAGTTAGGAGAGAAGCTAGGCACTCTTCCTGTTCACCCTTTAACAAGCAAAATGCTATTTTTTGCTATATTGATGAACTGCCTTGATCCAGCTTTAACTCTAGCATGCGCATCTGATTATAGAGATCCATTCACGATTCCCATGTCATTTCTTGAGAGGAAGAGTGCAGCAGCTTCCAGAGCTGAGCTTGCTTCTTTGTATGGGGGATGTGGTGATCAACTTGCTGTAATAGCTGCATTTGAATGCTGGAATAATGCGAAGAAAATGGGTCTAGAAGGACGGTTTTGTTCTGAATACTTTGTGTCCCAAAGTGCAATGCATATGTTAAATGGAATGCGGAAGCAACTCCAAAATGAACTAATTCGAAGCGGGCTTATTGATGAGGATGTTTCAAGATACAATGTGAATGCACATGATCCCGGTGTACTCCATGCGGTCTTGGTTGCAGGTTTGTATCCAATGGTTGGGACATTGGCTTTGACTCCACAGGCCGGAAGTGGCAAAAGGGTTCTTGTGGAGACTGCAAGTGGTTCTACAGTTCGCTTGCTTTCACACTCCACAAATTCTAGGTTGCCTCTTATAAAATATGCCCCTCGCCCTTTAGTAGTTTTTGACGAGATCACTCGTGGTGATGGAGGTATGAACATAAGGAACTGTTCACTTGTTGGAGCACTTCCCCTCTTGCTGCTTGCGGCAGAAATTGCTGTTGCTCCACCACCAGGTGGTGATAATAATAATGATGATGATGAAGCAAGTGATTCTGATGGCCAAACTGAAGATGGCGATGGTATTGAGGTTGATGAGAAGTCCAGTGAGCCTTCTCAAGGTAACAAGTCTTCTCAAGATGAGAAGAAGCCCAGCCAACAGAGCGAAGATAAGTTGATGTCTTCTCCTGATAATATAGTTAGAGTCATTGTTGACCGATGGCTTTTTTTCGCATCATCGGCACTGGACGTTGCTCAGTTGTATTGCTTAAGAGAGCGATTATCAGCAGCTATATTACACAAAGTAAGCATGCATTCCTATTATTGCCATTACTAGTCTATTATTATAGTCTTATTTCTGGCAAGTTTACCACCATCCAAACTTACCTTGAGTGCATTTGACACATGGATTGATTGTATTTGTAGGTAACGTATCCAAGGGAACCTCTTCCGGCCACTCTATGGGCATCAATATTCGCCATATCTCGCATCTTGTCGAGTGATGGGCTGTCTGGCATGCCGCAGATGCCAGATCCTGTAGAGAGACAAGCACAAACTGAAGTGGTTCCTCCATTTCCATTTCCTTCTGCTGCTCACCCACCACCATCCCCAATCAGAAGAAATCCGCCATCCCCAATCAGAAGATTTCCGCCTAGGCAATGCCGTGTAACTTCTTTCAAGTGATTACATAATACATACTTTGTGGTGCAATTCCTTTGGGATATTTTATGATGATGATATATGATAATCATGATTCCATTTTAGTTAAACGTGTTGCACTACTCTCTTTTTTACCTACATATCTTCACTCTTGACGTGAACTCGTTTTCACAGAATGCTGAATACAAATCCATTTTTACATACAGGTTTCAGACCAAAAAGTTATAGGACCAAATTGAAACCTAAGTAAAAATTATGAGACCAAAAGTGCATTTTGACGAATATTGTATGTATACCGGAATGGTGGAATGCTGTTTGTGATTAAAGATTTTATGATAAATATATGAAAAGTGCTCCTAAACTTTCTCCAACTGTATATTGTCCATGGTTGCAAATTGCGGATGCGGTTGCGTTGCGTTTACTGCGGTTGCGGGTGTTGCAATATAGGTTGCGACTGTTGCGGTGTAATCGTTGCGGTCTGATGCGGGTTGCGGCCACCACCGCAACAGCAATATTGCGGGCGCAATTGCGGTTGCGGACCGCAATTTGCAACCATGATATTGTCCCTGCTAAAAGCCTCTTAATACATTTCTTTGCGCACTCTGCACAATAAACAAGACAAATAGAACTATAGAAAGTATATCATCAAGAAGTAGCATCAGTTGCAAGATGTTCATGTTCAATCTCTCTCTCCTATTACTACGTAGATAGCAAGCGATAGTCCTCGGCATACATCTAACAAATCTAAGCATCACATATACATTTATATCTGTGTTTCATATACTAGTACCTCAGTTTTACACTTAAAATTTGGTAGCATATATAACTGTATCTCTCGCTACCCAAAAGAAGGGTTCTAGAACGTTTTCTTACTTAATTTGTAGTTTTGCTAAGTCGAATGATTGAAATATTAATCATACAATTTCTTTGATATCTTCAAACTGTCACACACCAAAAACGAGAGTATCCAAGATTATCCTTAAAGTTACGGTCGGCTAATCTACATAACGGTGCATTACGCATGAACATGTGAAAGCTGAAGTTAAGATACTTTCCGAAAGGACGGCCACTCAAATGCATTGCCATTTTCCAGCTCCGGTGCCACAAAGACTGTTACACATATACTTGGTAATTTGTAATTGAAAAATTATACTTACCTGAAGTCTATTTTATATTTTTAGTAAAGCTATTGTTTGTTAAAACATTAACGGGCGTTTGGTAAACGGATTATTTTTTCATTCCCAAGAATCACAATCCCAGGAATAAGATTCTCAGGATTATAAGAATGTCTGTTTGGATGAGTTAAAATAATCCTAAGATTATTTTGCAATATTCCCATAAATGTTACAATTTTATGTTTGGTTCAACTTTGATATTCCTGAGAATGTTTAATACTTTACAAATATACCTTTGACTTTTTATTCTCAACTAATAATTTATCAAATGTAGAAATTGTTCAAAACAATTCAGAAGAAAAATATTATATCATAAAGAAATAATTATATCATACGAAAGCAATGAAACATATATATATATATATGTAAGCATACAAAAGCAATATTATATAAAAGCAAGAAGAGATGAAAAGTGACAAACCTGATAAATTTTTTCTGCACTTCAAGGTGACAGAGAGTTGTAGAATGACAAAGATAAAAAGTGACAAGGGCTTGTAGAGAAAGAATTAACTAAGGAAAATTAATTAGGGGGCAATAAAGTCATTTTAGACGGAAAAAAATAATCCTATGTCATGAGATTAGACTAATCCCGGTGGGATTAAAAAATAGCTATTTTAGGAAATTATATTATTCCCGGGACTAATTTTCTAATCTGTATACCAAACGCGGGATTACTCTAGTCCGGAGCTCATAATCCCAGGATTATTTTTTCAATCCGTGTAACAAACGCCTCCTAAGCATAGTTGAAAAACTCGAACCGGACCGTCCGGTTCAGGCCGGAATCCGGTGAACCGGACACCAAGCCGATCCGGTTGACCTCGTCAGATCGTCTTGTAGATGACCCGGCAGTGACCCGGGTCAAACTGGCGAGTTTTAGGGTGAACCGCTAAGCCGTTGCTAGACCGGAAACTTCGCTCGTCTTCCATGTTGTCCCTCTGTTCTCCAAGAAGAAAACTGGGCTTTCCAAAAAATTAAATCTTGCAATTCATCTATCGTTTTCCTCTCTTTAATTAAATCAGAATGAGATGTATAATAGATGAAGTGGAGAGATGGACAAACCTTGAAATGAAGGAACTAGGAAATAAGACTCCCATGTAAATAGAAGAGTTTAAGAGAAGGATAGCTGCACTTGTCAAATATCTTTCTCTCTCTCATGTAAAAAGTAAATGTGCCTAATTGATAATACTTAGGGATGACAATTTATATATATCCTAAGTTAGGATATCCGTCCGTATCCGTCCGAAAAAATATCCGATATCCGTCCGATTTATTTACATTTTAAATTTATTTTTTTTATTTAAAAAAAATAAATTTAAAATGTAAATAAATAATAATTTCATTTAATTATATTAGTTGGCGGATAATGGATATCGGATACCCGGTCTATCCGATTTATAAAATAGGATATCCTATCCTATACCCATATTTTTTAAATTTTTTTAAATTGGTCGGATACGGATATTGTCCTCGGATACCCTATATCCGTTCGAAATGAACGGATATTTAGGGTATCCGATATCCGATACCCTATTACTTATTTAATTTTTATATTTTACATCTAATTTAATATTTTATATAAAAATATTTAAATTTAATTAATTAGATTTATATATATTTTTTATATAATCATTTTTAGTTATTCTATATTT
>QANZ01003914.1:42901-65232 GCA_003254925.1 Chamaecrista fasciculata
TTTTCTTCTGCATGCATGTGTATTTTTAAGACATATAGATAAGCTATATGAATTTGTGTACGTTATTGCCAAATGATTACTAATAGTACATAAAAAAAAAAATAATACTATTTTTGGTATAGTCGTGTAGAAATGAATTTGTGTACGTTATTTTCAAATGATTACTAATAGTACATATATATATATATATAAACAGGGTCGTGAAAAATGAGATTGGATTTTGTATCAGCAATCCTATTCGTAGTAGTGTCACTAATCAGCACAACATCACTATGTGATGCAAAATGGAAGCAACCTCAAGAAAACATCAAAGAAGCCGTGTACCTATCTCCAAAGTTTGACCTAGGCAACGGAGGAGCCATCCACAAATTTTTCTACGGCATCGATTTTCCCAAAGGCCACGTGTCAGTCCGAAGCTTCTCCGGCGAACTCGTCGACGAATACGGCAACTCCGTGCCTCTCTACGAAACCTACCTCCACCACTTCCTCCTCTACCGGTACTTCCAACGTGAAGGAGCCACTGGAGACAACGACGTCGTTTTGGCTCGCAACAGTGGACCATGCCCCGGCGACCTCTTCGCCGAGTACCTAGGGTTTGGATCGGAAGCGCGTTCGACGCAGTCGGAGATTCCCGGTCCATTCGGGATAGAATCTGGGAATCCAGAGAAGGTTCCAGAAGGATACAAGGAGATATGGGTGTTGAATACGCACGTGATTGATATGAGGGGTGTGGAGGATCTTCAAGGGTGCACGGAGTGTAGGTGTAACCTTTATAATGTGACGGTGGACAAATTTGGAAGACCATTGAGGCCAGATTACGTGGGAGGATTCTTGTGTTGCTATGATAACACAGAGTGTAAGGTGAAGGAAGGAGTTCCAAAAGTGAGGAAGACATTTTACATGAGATATAAGGTGAAGTGGGTGGATTGGGATGATCTTCAAATCCCTCTTACTATTTATGTGTTTGATGTCACTGACACTGTCAGCTTGTCTAGGCGTCAGACTGAGTCCGGTGCTAACGTCCATACCTGCCGGGTAATAATTAAGATTCATTTATTTTATTTTATATACAAATAATATAGAAAGAGAGAGAGATTGAGTAATTTATAGTAAGTAAGATTATTTGTGTTATTGATTACAGATTGAGTACGATGTAGACGAATGCCAGGACAAGAATGACTGCCTTGATGTAAGGAGGACAGCGTTCCCAATGGAGAAAGGTGGTTACCTTATTTATGGCGTTGGTCATCAGCATACTGGTGGAGTTGGTTCAGCTCTTTATGGCCAGGTCATCATCATTCTCATATCAACTTTAATTTATTATATTTATCTTCAAGGATCAAATAGCAGATAATTATTTAGGGAATGAATGCTCTGCCGTACCACACGGTGGCGCCATGTACCACACGGTGGCGCCATGTGGATGTGCCTGCCACATGACATCACGTCATTGATCCTTGTCGCACTGCACACTGTGTGGTACGACAAAGGATTCACTGTCAATTATTTACGTGGAGTTTTGGAGTAAACTAATGATAATTTGGTCCATGAAAAATTATTAAGTTAAAAACCTAGTCTTTAAAAAGGAAAAATGTATAATTTAGTTTCGTCTGAAATATCAAAACAGTATATTTAATAATTATTTTTATTGACTAAATAGTATAGTGTTTTGATATCTAGGAGGGACTAAATAATATAGCGTTTGAATATTTTATGGATGAAGTTTATTTGAAACTGTGATAATATATAATATGAAATTTGTGTGGAGGCATGCAGGATGGGAGGACATTGTGTGAATCGTATCCACGGTATGGAACAGGAAAGGAGCCAGGAAATGAAAAAGGGTTCATCGTAGAAATGACATCATGTTACCCAGAGCCAGGAAGTGTGAAGATCAACGATGGGGAAATCGTAATTCAAGAATTCAACACAAGCCGCAGCGAGATGCACACTGGTCTCATGGGCGTGTGGTATCTCTTGGTGGCTGATCGCCTTCCTCAGCAACAACACGTACTCGAAAACAAAAGGCGTAGTTTCTCTCGTGCTTCCTTACTCGAAGACGTTGTCAATTGATTATTAGTTCCATTAATCCACTCTCGCATGCATGCATGCATGTGTTATATATATATATATATATGCATCTCTTGCATATTATACTTCCTACAGCTAGCTAGCTTTAGGGCAACTCAAGCATGCATGCATCGCCTTAGCTTTGCTTGGGTTGCTCCTAAAGCTAAGTTGACCATGCAGGAACAAAAGAATAATGATTAAGTTGTACTGTGTCATAATTGTATGGATTCTGTCTTGCTTTTGTGTTTTTTATTCTTATCGTACGTGGTGTAATAATTTCTGGGGTGTTTTGTACACATTGTACTTGTACCATTGTACCAAGCTAACCCAGAAAATGGTTTTGGTGAAACAATATGAATACGTGGTGTAATAATTTCTTGGGTATGTTACAGCATGTTACTTTAATTTGTGTTTATGGATTGTTCTTTGCTCCGATCCTCTCGTTTTAATTGATGTTTTATATATGAATGTTTTGCTTGGATGGATTGGATGAATAATTGATCATGAATATATATATATTCGACTATTTTTCACTCAAGATTGAAACATATGGCCCACAGGTCACAAGACTATCTTTCGTACTTAATTAGTACTTATCTTGTTATCTACTGCGTAATTATTATAACCATGCTACGCGACCATTAACCATTTTGTGACCAGAGAGAAAGGCAAGATATCTATTCATGGGGCCGGGGACCAAATTATTTCTCAGAAATAATAATTATATCACATATAATATAGTATAGATGTATTTAACTATTTGTTTAATGGAATATTTAGATAACGCTTTATTATATATAAACATGCTATCGAAACGTAAAAGAAAAGGTAATATCAAATTAATGTATATGTATATTCATTTTTTAAGCTGAGCATTTTTTTTTTAAAAAAAAGTAAGTATAATTACATATATTTTGTTAAAAATAAATAAAATAAAGAATTATTTAATTCTGGATACCAATTATGTATGTATATAAATATTAATTATTAATATAATTTTCTATAAAAAATATATAATACAAGAAACTAAATTTATTATATTTATAATATTAAAAAAATAAAGGCAAAACACCCTTTCGTGCCCCTAACGTTTGCGGTGATTTTCAATTATGCCCCTAACGTTTTATTTGTGTCAGTTGTGCCCCAATGTGAAACGTTAGTTTCAATTATGCCCCCAATTTCAATCATTCAAAAAAAAAAATACTATTTTCGCACGATTTAAGCTCAGTTTTAATTTGAGCAGATTTCATATGAATTTTTTAAAAAAGTAAGTATAATTACATATATTTTGTTAAAAATAAATAAAATAAAGAATTATTTAATTCTGGATATCAATTATGTATGTATATAAATATTAATTATTAATATAATTTTCTATAAAAAATATATAATACAAGAAACTAAATTTATTATATTTATAATATTAAAAAAATAAAGGCAAAACACCCTTTCGTGCCCCTAACGTTTGCGGTGATTTTCAATTATGCCCCTAACGTTTTATTTGTGTCAGTTGTGCCCCAATGTGAAACGTTAGTTTCAATTATGCCCCCAATTTCAATCATTCAAAAAAAAAAATACTATTTTCGCACGATTTAAGCTCAGTTTTAATTTGAGCAGATTTCATATGAATTTTTTAAAAAAGTAAGTATAATTACATATATTTTGTTAAAAATAAATAAAATAAAGAATTATTTAATTCTGGATATCAATTATGTATGTATATAAATATTAATTATTAATATAATTTTCTATAAAAAATATATAATACAAGAAACTAAATTTATTATATTTATAATATTAAAAAAAAATTACCATTTAATTTGATCGAACTGAACGTGGCATACTAATATGATAACGGAAGAATATATATTTGAAAATAAATAATAAAATTAACCACGAGTGTCGACAATATAATCTACAATCCCCTAGCTAAATAGATTTGTACAATTGTACTCCATAAAAAAGAGGTATAGGCAAAGAAAAAATAAAACAAAATAAGCTAACAATACGTGTAGGAAAGAATTTCTCCTCTTAGACCTTATTTGTAAGTCCCAGATCAATATTAGACCTTGTTTGTAAGCCCAATTTTCTTTTTTGGTCATATGTAAGACAAATTTTTTTTTGGTCAGCTATGTAAGCCTAATTGATAAGTTGTCTTTCACGACGAAGACAAAAATATACTAATCAGTCCACACAAACTTCATTAAATAGCACATTGGCCCAATCAGGCTAGCCGGCCCGAGTCAGCCAATTTACAACCAAAGCCCTCGTACTGCCAAAAAGTATGGACCATACATAAATACCTAAAAATTATTTTTTAAAAAAATTAATAAAAGAGGCGGTGTGTATAAAATCCAAATCTCAATTAAGGTTGGTAGAAGCTCTAATTAATATGGAAAAAATTATAAATTATCCTTGAACGTGCGAAAATTCCTCCTAATCTTCAAGCTTTTATCTAATAAGTAATAACCCTTTGACTATATCTGGATTAAGAATTAAAGAAATAAAAGAAAATGAGTGAGAGAAGATTGAAACATCCATCTTTTCCTTACTTTTCCAAAAATAGTTGGATAGTTGGATATTTTTTTCTCTCTTATAATCTCTAATCTAAACATATTTAAAATGTCATAGGATGCAGCGCATGTACTTTTCTTTTTTGATGACTTAGTTGAGAAGAAAAATTCTGTATTATTTGAAAATATTTAAGGATGCAGATTGCAGGGCACTGTATATATTTTAAATTTTTGCGTCGAAAAAAATTATATTTTCTACATAAAAAACATACTATCAAAGCACTTTATTTTGAAATACTATATGCTAATAATTTTTGAAAAGTTTATTTTGGTTAAAATTGTTGATAAATTAAGTCAAATTACATCTCAAAAATATTTTTAAGATCAATTTAAAATATAAAAAATATATAAAATTAATATGAAACAAATAAAAAATAAGAGATCAATTTAAAATTTATCTCACGAGACTTTGACCTTTAAAAAATTAACAATAAAAAAAATAAAAAGAGAAAAAATTGCAAAAATAAGAAAGAGATGTTTGGATCATTGTTCTTTGTTTGGATGTATTTCTCATCAACCTAACGTGAAAATATAGACATATTTGGATCATTCAAATTTCAAACTTCCAACTCAAATGAAAGCTATCAGTTTATCAGTTATCACTATGTACGTCATGGCTTACCGCAACCAAAATTACCATTTCGGCATTTCCAATCCAACACGCATCTTTCCAGGCCAAAAAAGAAAAGAAAAGAAATCCAACACCAACAAGCATCTTTGCGACCTTTTTATTTTAATATATCATTAATTCGTTATTTTACTGCCGATTCTACAGAGTTTTGGATTCTCTTCACTTGCCTTGTATTGATGATATATTTCTTTAATGTTACCTTAATTAGGAATGAAAAAGACACGTTGGCGATTTAAGACCAGTCAAATTATCAAATTATTAAAAAACAAGTCGTACGTGCCTACGCGGGCTATTCTGAAGGCCACACTTTACATTATTACAAAAAAACAAATCTGAAAATCAGCTTCGTAGGTGTGAAAAGGGCAAATGAATCCTGTCATAGTTTTCAACTTTCGTCGTCTCGAACGGGGATATTTCATATTTCCATTTCCATTTCCATTCCAATATGTATATGTATGATAATACTAGAGTACAAGTTTACATATAACCCATTTCTTCCTCCTTCACATCCCCTGATTCAAACCCTAACTAGCTATTCGTATATCTTGTCTTTTTTATATCAAGGTACGCTCTGTATCCTTCATTCACTGTTTTTCTTCTTCTCTTGGTTAATTGATATCTTTAAAAAATACCATACACAATATTACATCTTCCTAATTTGTATGGATGGATCGGGTATGGTTTTCCGATATGGTACTGTCTTGCTTTCGTCTGGGATTGAAGTACACCGAGTTCTCTCTTTATATTTTTTATTTTTTTTACCCTGGAGGGGCTTAAATAAGAATACACTTTATGGATTTCTATTTTTTTAAGATTATAGCCAATAGTCCAATAAGAAAATTCTGGTATAGGTTTATTATCTTACTTCATTTTGTGTTCATCTAGTTGAATAAATGATGATAATAGATAGGCTTTGTCTTTATGTTAAAAAAAAAAAAAATCTGTGACATATAAGTTGTCAATTTTTTTTTCTTGTCAATCTGTCATAATATGAAGATTACCATTTGTCAAATAAATTTGTACACTTTGGTTGAACTGTTAGCCAGCGTCACTGCTCTTTTCCCTTACTTCTAGTGTGAAAACTGAAAAGTGAAAAACTCTGTTTGGGTAGATTTTAATGGTTATGTTCTTATTTTAAGCATGGTGCTTTGTAAGTGGACAAAATGCACATGGTTATCATCAATTGCAAGTAGAAGAAACTAATTCAAAGTAGCTCAAATATTCCTTTACTCTGGCTGAAAATTGTGGAGTCAATACACACTTCACAATCTACACGCTTAAATTTCTGTTGTGAAATGAGCACTAATAATAAAATGTTGACAGGTCAAAATGCAATTTGGTTCTCAAGATTGGGCACTTTTATCAGCACTGCTATTCGTGTTACTAAGCACACCACTCTCTCATGCCTTATGGAACAAGGCTGAAGATAGTATTATCAAAGAAGCTGTTTTTCTGTCCCCCAAGTTTGAATTAGGACCTGGATCGGTTGTGAATAAGTTTTATCATGATATTGAGTTCCCAAGAGGCCATATTGCGCTAAAGAGCTTCAATGGTGAAGTAGTTGATGAAGAAGGCAACTCTGTGCCTCTCCATGAAACTTATCTCCATCATTGGGTTGTTGTTAGATACCATCAACGAAAAGGTGTGATGACACGCCCAGATTATGATGGTCATCGGGTGCTTCACGAGTCAGATGGATTTATTATAAGGAACAGCGGCATATGCCAGAAGAACTCTCTTAGCCAGTATTTTGGCCTTGGATCTGAAACACGGAGAACAGCTACAGATATTCCAAATCCTTTTGGTATAGAAATAGGCAATCCTGCTGAAATTCCAGATGGGTATGAGGAGAAATGGTTGCTTAATGTGCATGCCATTGATACAAGAGGTGTAGAAGATAAGTTAGGGTGTACTGAGTGTAGGTGTGATCTCTATAATATCACAAAGGACCAATATGGTCGACCATTGAGTCCAGATTATCATGGTGGTTTAAAATGTTGCCATGATAATGACCAATGCAGGTTAAATGAAGGCTATGAGGGACCAAAGAGAAGCCTCTACTTGAAATATACAGTGAAGTGGGTTGATTGGGACAATTCGGTAGTACCTCTGAAGATTTACATACTTGACGTAACTGATAGTTTGCGAGTATTAAATGGCTCGGGAGCAACGAATACAGAACACAACTGCCTGGTTAGTAAATCCCAGTGATTAGTTAGTTGATTTGACTTAAATGTCACTATAGAACCTAATAATTGCCTACTCCAATTTTAAGTGTAAGTGAGTAAAAATATTTTGTTTTGGTGCAGGTTGAGTATGAAGTTGAACCTTGCAGCAGCAATAAGCATGAGGACAGTAATGGCTGCAATCATGTGAAGAGGACAAGCCTCCCAATGCAAAGGGGTGGTTATGTTGTGTATGGGGTTGCTCATCAGCATTCAGGTGGAATTGGATCAACTCTATATGGCCAGGTCATACTCATATTTTATCTTCAGTCTTTAATTTCTCTCCATATATATATGCAGGTTGAAGATTGTTCACTAAAATCTATGTGGTGGTTTTCAGGATGGGAGGGTTATATGCTCCTCAATACCAACATATGGAAATGGAAAAGAGGCAGGAAATGAAGAAGGATACATCGTGGGAATGTCGACATGTTATCCACAACCTGGTTCTGTGAAGATAAGTGATGGTGAAACTCTAACTCTGCTATCTAACTATAGTAGCAGCAAAAGGCATACTGGAGTAATGGGGCTATTCTACTTGCTAGTGGCAGAACAGCTGCCACATCAGCAAGAATCAAGCCGTTTCTCTCGTGCTTCATTGCTTGCAGACATGAACTAAATATTATATTGACATTTGATAGTAAATTAGTGGCTTTTTATTTGGAGTCTTGTTAATCTTGTCTGTATATTTTAAAATGTCTTAGAGAGGTGTCACTCCTCAGTTCCTACTTCATGTAGCTATAGAAATAAGAAAAAGTCATCGCTTTTCCGTAGTTAGTAGGCTTCACTCAATTTTCCATAAACCCACCAAGTAAAGCATTTTGATCTATATTCTATAAAATATGTCCCATCCCAGTTGAGTTATGAATGTGTATAGGAATGCTAGGTTGAAGAAGTATCATCATGTAAACGATAATTAATTTTTTGTAAACGATAATGAATAAAACGCACTGTTTCTACTGATTATTGGAGCTTGTTTGTAAGCCCAGTTTGTTAATTCGTCCAACCGGACTAGCCGGCCCGGCCCAGCGCAAATTATCCTATGGGAGGGCCCAAAGCCCTCGTGCTATATATTCAACGATCTGATCAGAATATAGACCAACTTATTAATATGGCTGGATTGATTCAGCCTGATAAATATACAAAACTATCGGCACGTAAATATGTATATAGAATAAATAAGGGACTAAATTGTTAACTTAGTAAAGAAAGAGAGACCAAATAGTAAATTTTCTCTTATTTTTAATTTCATAGACTATAATTTTGAACATGGACGACCAGAAAGGAGTAGAGCCATATAATATAAGATTTGTTACATATTTTTTTTAGAAGAAAGTTTAGGTGAGTTAGTCCGAAGAAATTTGTTACATATTTGATAACAAAAAACTTATTAAGATATCAAAATATGATTTTGACTCTTTACTCCATTTCTGTTTTACTCTTCTATCTAATATTTAATATTTAATTTATCCTCCATATGTATGTATGATAACTAACCCATGGCCAAATTCTTCTTAGAAAATGAAAAGGGTTGAGCCTTGAAGATACATCAACCCCAAGAAAGAGCAACTGATATATTTCTCTACATAGTTGCTTTCTTCTTTCTTTCGTTTTTCAACTATAACTTTTTTTTTTTGTTTCTTGTTCAGTCCTGTAAGTTCATCTATGGCTGCACAAGTAGAGACAAATGGAGAGGATCCATTCTCAAAGAAAAAAGAGAAATCCAACACGCATCTTTGCGACCTTTTTTATTTTAATATATCATTAATTCATTATTTTATTGCCGATTCATTCTAGTACAAAATTAATAATAAGAGGAAAATTATTATTTGATCCCTTCTTTTTTACTGAATTAACAATTTAGTCCCTCATTTATTTTACATACATATTTGCGTGTCCGGTAGGGCACGCAAAGCCTCTAGTTTCTTTAATGTTACCTTAATTAGGAATGAAAAAAACACGATGGCCATTTAAGGCCAATCAAATCAAATCAAATTAATAAAAAAAAAATGTCGCACAGGTACGTAGGTGCCTACGCGGGGTATTCTGAAGGCCACACTTTACATTACCAAAAAAAAGAGTAAAAGTGTAAATTTGGTCCCATATCTTTTTCTCAATTTTCAATTTGGTTTTATATAATTTTTTATTGTACTTTTGGTCCTATATCTTTAAGTCAGTTCCCAATTTGGTCAAATATATATTTTTTTCAGATGTAGTCTCATATTTTTAGGTCAATTGCAGAATTGGTCCTATATCTTTGAGTTAGGTGCATAAGTGTTCCCATAATTTTACAAAAGGATAAACTAATTGTTGATCATTTTGTAAAGATATGAGACAAATTCTACAACTTGATCAAATGATATGAGACCAAATTGAGACATTTTGTAAAGATATAAGACCAAAAGTGCAACAACAAAAAAATACAAGACCAAATTTAGAACTCAGCAAAAAATATGTGACCAAATTTACACTTTGACCAGAAAAAAATAATCTCAAAATCGGCTTCTTAAGTGTGAAAAGGGCAAATGAATCCTGTCATCGTTTTCAACTTTCGTTGTCTCCAATGGGGAATATTTCATATTTCCATGTCCATTCCAATATGTATATATATAATAATATTAGAGTATAAGTGTATATAACACATTTCTTCCTCCTTCACATCCCCTGATTCTAACCCTAACTAGCTATTCGTATATCTTGTCTTTTTTATATCAAGGTACGCTCTGTCTCCTTCATTCACTGTTAATTGATATCTTTAAAAATTACCATACACGAGATTACATCTTCCTAATTTGTATGGATGGATCGGGTATGGTTTTCGCGACATGGAACTGTCTTGCTATTGTTTGGGATTGAAGTACACCGAGTTCTCTCTCTTTATTTGTATTTTAACTTTTTTCCCTGGAGGGGCTTAAATAAGAATACAATTTATGGTTTTATAATTTTTTAAGATTATAGCCAATAGTCCAATAAGAAAATTCTGGTATAGGTGGATTTTAATGGTTATGTTCTTAAATTTAAGCATGATGCTTTGTAAGTGGACAAAATGCACATGGTTATCATCAATTGCAAGTAGAAGAAACTAATTCAAAGTAGCTCAAATACTCTTGCTCTGGCTGAAAATTGTGGACTCAATATACACTTCACAATCTACACGCTTAAATTTCTGTTGTGAAATGAGCACTAATAAGATAATGTTGACAGGTCAAAATGCAATTTGGTTCTCAAGATTGGGCACTTTTATCTGCATTGCTATTCGTGTTACTAAGCACACCACTCTCTCATGCCTTATGGAACAAGGCTGAAAATAGTATTATCAAAGAAGCTGTTTTTCTGTCCCCCAAGTTTGAACTAGGTCCTGGATCGGTTGTGAATACATTTTTTCATGATATTGAGTTCCCAAGAGGCCATATTGCGCTCAAGAGCTTCAATGGTGAAGTAGTTGATGAAGATGGCAACTCTGTGCCTCTCCAAGAAACTTATCTCCACCATTGGGTTGTTGTTAGACACCATCAACGAAAAGGTGTGACTCACCCAGATTATGATGGTCGTCGGGTGCTTCGTGAGTCAGATGGATTTATTATAAGGAACAGCGGCATATGCCAGAAGAACTCTCTTGGCCAGTATTTTGGCCTTGGATCTGAAACACGGGGAACAGCTACAGATATTCCAAATCCTTTTGGTATAGAAATAGGCAATCCTGCTGAAATTCCAGATGGGTATGAGGAGAAATGGTTGCTTAATGTGCATGCCATTGATACAAGAGGTGTAGAAGATAAGTTAGGGTGTACTGAGTGTAGGTGTGATCTCTATAATATCACAAAGGACCAATATGGTCGACCCTTGAGTCCAGATTATCATGGTGGTTTAAAATGTTGCCATGATAATGACCAATGCAGGTTAAATGAAGGCTATGAGGGACCAAAGAGAAGCCTCTACTTGAAATATACAGTGAAGTGGGTTGATTGGGACAATTCGGTAGTACCTGTGAAGATTTACATACTTGACGTAACTGATAGTTTGCGAGTATTAAATGGTTCGGGAGCAACGAATACAGAACACAACTGCCTGGTTAGTAAATCCCAGTGATTAGTTAGTTGATTTGACTTAAATGTCACACAACTGCCTACTGCAATTTTAGGTGTAAGTGAGTAAAAGTATTTTGTTTTGGTGCAGTTTGAGTATGAAGTTGAACCTTGCAGCAGCCATAAGCATGAGGACAGTAATCGCTGCAAACATGTTAAGAGGACAAGCCTTCCAATGCAAAGGGGTGGTTATGTTGTGTATGGGGTTGCTCATCAACATTCAGGTGGAATTGGATCAACTCTATATGGCCAGGTCATACTCATATTTTATCTTCAGTCTTTAATTTCTCTCCATATATATATGCAGGTTGAAGATTGTTCACTAAAATCTATGTGGTGGTTTACAGGATGGGAGGGTTATATGCTCCTCAATACCAACATATGGAAATGGAAAAGAGGCAGGAAATGAAGAAGGATACATCGTGGGAATGTCGACATGTTATCCACAACCTGGTTCTGTGAAGATAAGTGATGGTGAAACTCTAACTCTGCTATCTAACTATAGTAGCAGCAAAAGGCATACTGGAGTAATGGGGCTATTCTACTTGCTAGTGGCAGAACAGCTGCCACATCAGCAAGAATCAAGCCGTTTCTCTCGTGCTTCATTGCTTGCAGATATGGACTAAATAGTATATTGACATTTGATAGTAAATTAGTGGCTTTTTATTTGGAGTCTTGTTAATCTTATCTGTATATTTGAAAATGTCTTAGAGAGGTGCCCCTTCTCAGTTCCTATAGCTATAGAAATAAGAAAAAAGTCATCGCTTTTCCTTAGTTAGAAAGCTTCACTCAAATTTCCATAAACCCACCAAGTAAAGCATTTTAATCTATATTCTATAGAATAAGTCCCAGTTCAGAAACGAAATACGAATGTGTGTATAGGTAGGCTTGGCTGAAGAAGTATCCTCATGTAAACGATAATTAATAAAACGCACCGTTTGTTTTGATTATTGGACCTTGTTTGCGAGACCAGTTAGCTAATTAGTCCAACTCCAAACTAAGTTCCTTAAATACAAACTTTGCCGACCTGGCCCAGATAGCCTATATGTTCAACGATCTTACCAGAATATAGACCAACTTATTAATATGGCTCCACTGATTCGGCCTGACATATACAAAATTTGTTACATATGCAGTTGTTTATGATCTTTCTTCTAATTTTGTCAAGATTAAATTGATGATTTACTTTTTGAAAGATTATTAAAAATTACATTTCATTAGATATAATTTTACAGGACTACATTGGTTGAACTCTGTTTGGCTAGTTCCTAGTTTTTACTGGTTATGTTCTTAATTATATGCATGATGCTTTGTAATTGGACACGTTTCACATGGTTATTTAAACATTTGTCAACCAAAATTTTTTTAAGATGTCAAAATATGAAAAATAATTTCACTAAGAATTCATATGTATAGATATTAGCTAGGATGAAATTAAATCATTCTTAAAATATAAGTGAATAAATTAATTGAAAAAAAAAGGCAAAACATCATTTCATGCCCCTAACGTTTGTAGTGATTTTCAGTTATGCCCTTAACGTTTCATTTTGTTCAGGCATGTCCTCAATGTGCAACCAACGTTTCAATTATGCCCTCAATTTTGACTCAATGCACATGTGGCAATTTTTTTTTCCTATGTGTCATTTTTTTTGTTTGACTTGATTACGTGGCATCATGACTNGCTTTTGTTTGGGATTGATCATTGAGGTCCAGTGGTCCACTAATTTTCTTTTTCTTGGGGGCTTATATGTATAGGTTTAATGTTTAATAATTACTAAGGTCGAATTGTAATCAGACAGCTAATAACTATATATATATTTATTTAAAAATTAAAATTATATATCACGGACACAAACTCAATATAACATTAATTAGCTCTGAATTTATTTTTAAGATCTTATAAAAATAATAGTATAAGATATATAATACAAAATAATTTAATATATTTTATAAATAAATTTTTTATTCATTAAAAAAATATTAAAATATCTCAAATATCCAAGAAGTTTTTCATTTTTGTTGTTAAAATTAAGATTATTACTAATTATACATATGTTTGATATTTCAACTCTCAAATTTATGTGTAAAAACACACAATTGAATAAACCATGTAAAAACACACAAGGTATTTAAAGAAATACAATCTCAAAACTTAGATCAAAGTTCAAAATAAAGCCCAAGAAATCCTAATAATTAGAATCTAAAGCCTACAAAATCAGAGTAATCACTAAAATTTAAAGTCAAATTTGTTCTGTTTGGATATCGGAATAAATAAAAGCGAATCTTGAAAGTCAACTTTCAACTTTGTCATCTAATTAATTCTCACGCACCAACTAATGAGCCTAATTATAAATTTGTACATTTCATTAGATATAATAATTTTACAGTAAACTATTCACTAGTATTTCCCCTTTCACTTTGGTGTGAAAACTCTGTTTGGATAGTTTTTAATGGTTATGTTCTTAATTCTACGCATGAGATCCTCTGTAATTGGACAAGTTTCACATGGTTTATCTTCAATTCTTTCTCTGGAATTTCCATTTCTTGTACCTGAAACTAATTCAAAGTTTATCAAAATCTCCTTTAATACGGCTGAAAATTTTGGAGACAAAGCAGGCTTCATCATAATTTGCACGGTTGAATTCCTTTTAACAGGTCAAAATGCAATTTGGATCTCAAGATTGGGTACTTTTATCAATAATACTATTGTTGTTACTAAGCACACCAATCTCTCGTGCCTCATGGAATATTGATAAGGCTGCAAATAATAATATCAAAGAAGCTATTTTTCTATCCCCCAAGTTTGAAATGTCACCAGGGTCAGTTGTGAACAGATTTTTCTATGACATAGAGCTTCCAAAAGGCCATATTGCACTCAAGAGCTTCAATGGTGAGATAGTTGATGAAGATGGTAATTCTGTACCTCTTTATGAAACTTATATCCACCATTGGTTAGTTGATCGATATTATCAACGTAAAGACATGACTCACAAAGATCATGATGATGACTCAGATTTTATTCTTGTGAGGAACAATGGCTTGTGCCAACAAGACACTTTGGACCAATATTTTGGCCTTGGATCTGAGACACGTGGAATTGCAACATATATTCCAGACCCTTTTGGGACAGAAGTAGGAAATCCTAAAGAGATTCCACAAGGGTATGAGGAAAAATGGATGCTTAATGTTCATGCCATTGATACAAGAGGTGTTGAAGATAAGTTAGGTTGTATTGAGTGTAGGTGTGATCTCTATAATATCACAAAGGACCAATATGGTCAACCCTTGAAGTCAGATTATCATGGTGGTTTAAAATGTTGCTATGATAAAACTCAATGCAGGGTAAAAGAAGGCTATGAGGGACCAAAGAGAAGTCTCTATTTTAAATATACAGTTAAGTGGGTTGATTGGGATAATTTGGTGGTACCTATTAAGAATTACGTTCTTGACGTAACTGATGATAGTATGCAAGTATTGAAAGGCTCAAGAGCAATGAGTACAAAACACAACTGCCTGGTAAGAAAAATTCAATTTCTTGTGTAACTTTAAAATATAGATCAAAACCTCATTTTGGTTCTCAAACTATAGGATTAATTTTGTTTTGATCCTCAAACTTTTTTTTTGTTATGTTTTGTCCTTCAATAATTTTCACATTTGTTTCACTTTTAATCTAAAACATGATTTTGTCTAGTTTCTATTTTTATATTTAAGCTAAGGACTTCTGACTTGGATGATTCTCTCTCATACATGTCTTCATAAGTGACTTGGTAGAAGAGAAATTAAAGAAGAACTTTTCTTTCTTAGAAATAAAAATTAACTACAAATTTATCTTCATTTTATGGCAAAAAAGAAATATTTTTCTTTGTCTTTCAATTCATTTAATTTATTATGATTATGACACATATATATATGAGAGAAAAATTATTCAATTATGATGTCTAAGTCAAAGACAACAACAACATAAAGTATGAAAACATATTTTAGAACGAATAAAAGAAGTTTGAAGATCAAAACAGAACCAAAATGAAATTTTGGCCTATAAAACATCATATCATTGTCTAACTGCACTATTTATGTTGATACATACAGGTAGAGTATGAAGTTGAATCTTGCAGAAACAAGAAGCATGAAGATAGTAGTGACTGCATAGATGTGAAGAGGACAAGCCTCCTAATGCAAAGAGGTGGTTATGTTGTGTACGGTGTTGCTCATCAGCATTTAGGTGCAATTGGATCAACTCTATATGGCCAGGTCATACTCAAATTTTTATCTTTAATCTTGAATAATATATATGAGGGTTGAAGCTTGTTTAATGAAATTTGTGAGGTGGTTTTTTCAGGATGGGAGGATTATATGCCGGTCAATTCCGAGGTATGGAAATGGAAAAGAGGCAGGAAATGAAGAAGGGTACTTAGTAGGAATGTCAACATGTTATCCAAAACCTGGTTCTGTGAAGATTAGTGATGGTGAAATTCTAACTCTGGAATCTAATTATAGCAGGAGCAGCAGCCATATGCATACTGGAGTCATGGGGATTTTCCACCTGTTAGTGGCAGAACATCTCCCACACCAACAGGGAGTGGATCAATTAGATTACAATATGACACAAGTATGACACAATAGAGGGAGCGAAAGAAAGAGAAAAAGATCAGTGTAAAAATTGGACTTAAGTATAAATTCACCTTTAATTTTTACTACTTCAACCACTTCATAAAAATGATAATTTCGGTTGACCCACTCTCGTTAATTGATATGGACAAACTAATTTACTGATGATGACTGGGATTATTTTATTTGGAACTTTTTTTTTGAAAAAATCCTTATAATATATATATATATATTATTAAAGTTCTTTATATATCTCATTTTTAGTGCAAATCATTCTCAACTAGAATGACTTGCAACAGTTTATTTATTTTAAAATTTATATTTTAAATGTTTGAATCTATATATATCTATATTATTATATATGTGAGACTTTTTTTAATAGTTGGTCATATAAAATTATAGTATAAAATAAATAATTATAAATAATATTTTCAAATATATATGAAAAAATAATTTTTTATGTAACTTATGTTCTCCATGAACTCAAGAATTACATTTAAATTTCAAAACTATTTTCCTCTCAATTTTTTTTTTCGGTAATAAACGGCCTACAAGGCAACGAAGCACAAAGGAAAAAAAAACAACATTAAATCCTCAAAACAGGCAAAAAAAAAAAACTAAACCCTAACATTCCTATTCTCTCCCACCCCCATCGCATCCCCTAGAAGAAGAAGAGTCAGCTCCGGCGACGACGAAGAGAAGCGCCGAACAGTAGTCGCAGTTCCACGGCAGCCAAGGCCGGCCAGAAAATCCACACACTTGTTTGCCTCATGCCACCTATGGCAGATACGCCATCTTCTAAACCTCGCAAAAATATCAACGGCCAAAGTCTTATTTTGGTCCCTTTATTATGCTCAGTGTTCTAAATTGGTCCCCCTATTATTTTTCGTTCCATATTGATCTCTCAATTATGCAAAACTTGACAAAGTTGGTCCCTCTAACAGTTTCCATCCATTTTTCCATTAAAAAAAAATACAATTAATTTTTAACTCCTAAAAATTTAAACTTTTTTGCATCAAAGACTTTTTTCTTCATAATAGAACCAAAATGTAAGAAATAAGAAATAATTGGGGGGTTTTAGTTTATTTCAGAAAAAAAAAAAAAATCTCCCTCTCTCTCTCTCCACTCTCTTCTCTCTCTCTCTCTCCTCTCTCTCTCTCTTGTCTCGCTGCTCTCTCATTCCTCCACCGCCATTTCTCCTCTCTTGCCACACCAAGTGAGGGACAAGATTGATGATACACCTTAGGAATTAAAAGATAAAATGGCAAGATAAGGAATGAAGATTATGGAAGATGCAGTATCAAATCCCTGGAGAAATGGGAAATATACATGATAGAGGCACCTGTTCGAGTCGGCGCATTACTCCTAGTCCTAAGACTTTTACAAAATATTCTTACCTTCAAAATGGTACAGCATAAGGAATATAAAAGGAGACTAATAGGTAAATGGTAAAATAGTAAATGTACTACACAAAGATATTTTTCCTTTGGGTTAAAGAACCCATTCTTCAATTGCTTGAAGCCCAACGTGAATCTCCAAGTGGGCACCCCAGTAGCGGCCTTGATCGTATCATTATTCTCCCCTTCAAACACAACCTTGTCCTCAAGGTTGAAAAATGTGGATAGTGCCCTCCTGGCCCTGGATCAAAGGGAAACATCAAATGCTTAGCAATTTGGTTGATGCTCTTGAAGTTGTCTTTGGTCACTTGTCCAACAAGAAGAAGCTCCCTGGATGCACAAAATTCATTATCCCAATTACAATGGTAGTAGTAAAGCTTCTTGGAAGAAACTTCAGCAAGGGTAACATTTCTTGTCATATTGATAGAATTACAAAATTCTCTTTGAGTGTTCACAAGGAGAAGAATTACAATAGTGAAGGAATCAAGCAGCAAGATTGGCTTTCTAGGATGAAAATTAGCTTGGTCCACCAATGAAAATTGTAGAATGAGCCAATTATCAAACCCAAACAAAATCCCCACTGTTGAGCAGTTGTGTAATATCCAAATTTCACCCCTTATTGTTGTGCTTGTGACTTCCCTTCCCATGAAATGAACCAAAAATTTATCAAGTATGAAGCTTCCATGATTGAGAGGAAAGGTGACACCTGTTGATGGCATTCTCACAGTTGAAGCAATATCATTACCTATGTTGATCTTATGCATTAACCACCATCCTCCCAGATCAAAAATAAGCACACCATCCTTGTGGCAAGTTAAAATTCCAAAGAATAAAGCAAGCAACAACATGGCCGATTGGTTTACATTTTTAAGTGCACCAGAAGGTGAGGTTCTGGACAATTTGGTTGGCATATATGCTTCCCACTCGTTATAATTGCCACAAGAGATAAACATTACTAGTAGGCCTATGTAAACTTGTGCAGGTCCCACTGTCAGCAGAACAACATCTTTATTTCTTTGAACCAACATAGTAACTCCCACATTCATGGTATCGAAGTATGGAATAATGAATGAACAAAATTGAGCCTCCACCAAAACACTAGGGTCACATACAAAAGCACAAAGCAGCCCCTTAAGTTCTACTGTCTTGAATTTCACCAACAGAAANGCCCTGGATCAAAGGGAAACATCAAATGCTTAGCAATTTGGTTGATGCTCTTGAAGTTGTCTTTGGTCACTTGTCCAACAAGAAGAAACTCCCTGGATGCACAAAATTCATTATCCCAATTACAATGGTAGTAGTATAGCTTCTTGGAAGAAACTTCAGCAAGGGTAACATTTCTTGTCATATTGACAGAATTACAAAATTCTCTTTGAGTGTGCACAAGGAGAAGAATTACAATAGTGAAGGAATCAAGCAGCAAGATTGGCTTTCTAGGATGAAAATTAGCTTGGTCCACCAATGAAAATTGTAGAATGAGCCAATTATCAAACCCAAACAAAATCCCCACTGTTGAGCAGCTGTGTAATATCCAAATTTCACCCCTTATTGTTGTGCTTGTGACTTCCCTTCCCACGAAATGACCCAAAAATTTATCAAGTATGAAGCTTCCAATATCATTTTTAAGTGCACCAGAAGGTGAGGCTCTGGACAATTTGGTTGGCATATATGCTTCCCACTCGTTATAATTGCCACAAGAGATAAACATTACTAGTAGGCCTATGTAGACTTGTGCAGGTCCCACTGTCAGCAGAACAACATCTTTATTTCTTTGAACCAACATAGTAACTCCCACATTCATGGTATCGAAGTATGGAATAAGGAATGAACAAAATTGAGCCTCCACCAAAACACTAGGGTCACATACAAAAGCACAAAGCAGCCCCTTAAGTTCTACTGTCTTGAATTTCACCAACAGAAAATCAAGTGGTTCAAATGCAGACGTAGTAGTTAAAACTATGATTGTCCTCCCCAAAATAGCCTTCAATTCCATGAAGCTACCAATGAGATGAGCAGAATGATAAAAGTTCCTAAGTAACAAAACATTGGCTATGCAAGGAACAATAAAATCTAATGGAAACTTGCTCATTATTGCACGAACATTATTTGTTGGAAAGGTAATAATCCTTGATTGAACAATGCAAAGAGTATCCAATGGCACTATGTTACCCACGCCCTTAGACAAGGTTAAAGTAGTATCATATGCAAGCCAAATCCTATTTGTAATCAAAAGATTATAAGCTCTCTTGAGACCTTGTGCATCTCCATAGACAATCATAAACATGCATTTGTCCTCCTTGTTGAAGCTAACAGAACACAGTATGTAAACGGAAACGTTGGGTACAATCAGAATCATTGGTGTTGGGTCCTCCCCCACGTTAAACTCACCCTCCGTTTCTAATGACCCACTGTGACATTTTCTCAAACACATACTGAGCATATTGAAAGAAGCACATCTTGTAAACTGAGTTTTACACTTCAAGAGAAAACAATTAGCCCAAATGACTCCTCCAGGGTCATGTATCCTAGTTTCTATCTCCCAGTCAATTGGAATCCATGAAGCCCGCTTTACTGTGCCCAACGGAAAGAGATTATGCAGAAATTTAATCATAGGAGATGTTAAGGCCAAGGGCAAGAATCTTACTGGATGAAGCAAGGAGACATAACAATCAGGGAGTGGAATTTGAGTTTCAGTCAAGCGTGCCTGCTCCACAAGAATTGAAGGTACGACCATTTCCAAAGGAAGAAGACAAGGCATCGAACACCGCAACGCTTCGTCCTCGAACTCCTTCGAATCTTCGTCATGCGTGAGTTTATGCACATCCATCACCGTGTCATTAACCATGGTTCCGACGGCCAAATTGAGATCGTGCGGCGGTGCACTCTCTGCTTCAAGAACTTCCTCGGCGGCATCATCAACAACAACATCGAGCTTCTCTGCAGCACCTTCGGCAATTAGCTCTGTGACGACTGTTGAAGGCACTTCCTGAACACGAGTGAAACGAGATGGACCAAAGTGATACTCGACGGCCTTGGCGAGGTCAGACCATGAAGTAAGCCCCTGCTGTTCCTGCATCAACTGGAACCAAGGCACGGCTGATCCTTCCATACTCGCAGCGGCGATAGCGAAACGTTGATCTTCCGGTGTATCGGAAGAGGCGAAAATTTGTCGAGCCCGAAAAAGCCAAAATAGAGGTCCCGTTCCGTCAAATCGCGGAAAATCAAGTGGAACTGAGGCAGTTGAGTTCGATTCCGCAATGGTGACAGGATCTTGAACGCCATCCAAACGAGCGATGAATGCTTCAAGTTTCGTCAAGATCAACTCCAAAGAGGCGTCCAATCGATCAAAGCGCTTGGTCATGGCAGCGATTGAGGCATCCATTGAGGTCAATGAAAGCACCAAATGATACACCTTAGGAATTAAAAGACAAAATGGCAAGATAAGGAATGAAGATTATGGAAGATGCAGTATCAAATCCCTGGAGAAATGGGAAATATACATGGTAGAGGCACCTGTTCGAGTCGGCGCATTACTCCNTCTCTCTCTCTTGTCTCGCTGCTCTCTCATTCCTCCACCGCCATTTCTCCTCTCTTGCCACACCAAGTGAGGGACAAGATTGATGATACACCTTAGGAATTAAAAGATAAAATGGCAAGATAAGGAATGAAGATTATGGAAGATGCAGTATCAAATCCCTGGAGAAATGGGAAATATACATGATAGAGGCACCTGTTCGAGTCGGCGCATTACTCCTAGTCCTAAGACTTTTACAAAATATTCTTACCTTCAAAATGGTACAGCATAAGGAATATAAAAGGAGACTAATAGGTAAATGGTAAAATAGTAAATGTACTACACAAAGATATTTTTCCTTTGGGTTAAAGAACCCATTCTTCAATTGCTTGAAGCCCAACGTGAATCTCCAAGTGGGCACCCCAGTGCAGTAGCGGCCTTGATCGTATCAATTGAGCTCTCCAGTATATGTAAAATTAAAATTTCAAAAACACACACAGTACATACTACATACACTCTCAGATCTATCATTTTCAAAATTTAAAATCCCTAAATTAAATGTGCTATCTATTTCTAAGTGGAATTTAATTTGAAGCATGAGGTACTGAGGTTTGAGATTTTGTTGGTATTGTGCATTTCGTCTAATTTTATCAACAACGGACCTTGTCAGCGAACCCATCCACCGGCAACTCGAAGTTGAGTTTGAAGACCAAAGCGACGAAGAGTGCCGAGAAGCCTATCGAAGATCTTCTTCTCAGTATCAGAGAGCTCAAATGGCGATGGAGGAAACAGAGGGAGAGAAAAGTTTTTTTTGTTTGAAATAAATATTTTGGTTTTATTACAGAGAAAAAAGTCCTTAGTGCAAAAAAATTAAACTTTTAGGAGTGAAAAATCAATTTTGTCTTCTTATTAACGGAAAAATGGACGGAAACTGATAGAGGGACGGACCAACTTTGTCAAGTTTTGCATAATTGAGGAACCAATATAGAACGAAAAATAATAGAGGGACCAATTTAGAACACTGACTATAATAGAGGAACCAAAATAGGACTTTTACCAATATCAACAATGGATTGTTGTATACTCCTAATTTCATGACAACGAGAGCCACTCCCATCTTTTCCCCTCAATTGTTTTTATACTATTATATATCTTTTACTAGTATGAACCCCGCGCGATGCTCAGGACAAAATTACTTCATTTTATTATTATATAAATTGTGAATGCT